>JAWQEG010002712.1:112500-197500 GCA_033782935.1 Petrolisthes cinctipes
GTATCGTTACTCTACGTGGTCAATTGATTTAGGCTTACATTACATTCACACTCACACATTTTGTTCTTTATTTTATATTCCGACACTGGACATAGGCTTCATCAAGCCCGTTACCGTGGCCCAGGTCAACTGCTACTCTCACACACACACGTGTCACGACTTCCGAACTGGTACCCAGCCACAGAGAGAATGAAGTGAGTGTAATTCCCAAATACTGCAGCTGTTATGGTGTACCAGAGAGGGTGTTTTACGACGTTCGGTGGCCTTATAGTTAGTGCCTGAAACTCAAATCGGAAGAGTAAATATTCTCAGGCCCTCACCTGAGAGGAATCGATCTCCCGACCTATAGCTTGTCCTTGTCCTTGCATGCTATCATCCCCATTCCTACTTCCCTATATAGTCCTTGCATGCTATCATCCCCATTCCTACTTCCCTCTACAGTCCTTGTCCTTGCATGCTATCATCACCATTCCTACTCCCTATGAAACTCCGTCTATCTACTTTCCAGCTCCAGTCCCCGCACCATGATCTCTCTCAACTACCCCGTAGCTTTTTACCTTGTTAACATTATGAGGATCATGTTGTCATGTAGGGAAAGCCATTGGCTACGTATTCTTCCTATCTGTGCCAGGAATAATGATGAATAACCATATGAATTACATTGTGTGAGGAAGACTCCTTACGTCTCATGAATTCCCCACTATGTGAGGCTACATACGAGTAGGCTACCACACAACTCCAGCAATTCTTGGCCAAAAATCAAACCTACACACATCTGCTCTATGACCTGGATTGTCAAAGCTCTTACCACTAAGCCAAGATGGGTGCAACTAAACCACAGCATGAAAGAGAAAGAATAATATGAGGATGAAAGAAATCAACTTATGCCCGGAAGACCCTGTAGGACGAGGGAGATGATGATGAAGTGGAACAGCAAGCACGAAGGAAATAAAAGGAAAGGATGGAGAGTTGAAGAACTAAAAGTGAGTGACATGACACTGAGAACACCCAACCCTACATGTACCGGTATAACTGTCCTCAACCACTGTGATCCACAGCTTCCATTCCACCTATTTTAACAGCCACCATAGTGTCCTTCATGGTCACCAATTCATGCCTCTACAGCCAGCCACTTCTAGGTGCCACCCTTCATAACTCATACTCTTCCACCTCCATCGTATGTCATCAACAATACCTATCATTACAGCTTAACCAGATCTAGTCAGTTCATTTTGTCTATTCTACTCCAATCAACCTGTTTTCCATCCCACACATTATCTGCCCCAGCAACCTATATTATCCCATTCCTTCTATTTTAATTTTTACCTGGCCTGTTCCAGTCAACTTATCTCCTGTCCTACTGTTCTTTAACTTACTTTACTCCAATCAACCCATCTCCTCTTCTTGCTATTTGTTATTGTTGCCTGCCTTACCTGTTCTGGTCATTGCATCTTCCCTTCTTTTGTCTATCTTTCTGCCATCCACACCTGCATACAGTTACTTAGTGTTGTTAATAAAGTAAGTTTATATCCAACTACTCGAACCACTAAAATTGTTACTAATAAAACACTTAGGAAATATCACACTGCCTCACTTTCCTCTCTGAGTTAGACTATATAGGCCCCCTTCACACGACGCGACCAGGTTGGCCACACACAGATTCGCATTGCCTGGCGACCAGACTTGGCCGTGGCCACGTGTGAAGGGCTCCATCTAAACTGATACAAACATATGGTTGTGCAGCCATGTGTGAAGGGGGCCTTAGGTTTGCTCATGTCTCAAACTTTTAATGGTTGGAGAACACCAAGCAATCTGGATAGACTAAGTATAACCCAAGGATAGAGGACTAAGGAAACCAGAAGGTCACTCAGTGAAATGCATACTTTTGCAAACACCAACTTAATTAACCAATCAGATCCACCTTTATTCTAATTTTATTCACAACACTATGGTAAAAATTAAAATACATTGTATATTGATCTCTGTCATTGTCAACTTAAAATACATTGAACACTGACCTAGATCCCCCCAAACATAGTAACTTCTTGTTTTCATAATGTCCAATTATCCTAGTAAGATTTATAGTTCCGATGGTAACACACACACACACACACATACGGCTGCAAATATAACATCCAGCAACTCTGTTTCTGAAGGTAAATAAATATATTACCTTCCACTCTACAATGGCTCTACTGTAAAATGATCAGTCTGGTTTGGAGTTCAAAATCTTATTACTGGTTTCTGTCAATAACACAAAGTGTTAGGAAAACACCCATACACAACCTAAACTATCTAATCTATAAATTTATTGTGATATTTTGATAATCATACAAAAGCAGATACAAAAATTCTGAAACTATACATGAGCCTTCATTTGCACACAAGGTGGACAGTACTAAATTAAAAAGAACAGCATGAGAATCTTTCCATTAAGTGGCTGGAAGCAAATTATCATATTTCAAGGGAGCCTTCTACTACTGGAAGAAAGGGAAGGCTTCTGATTCTTCCAAACTATGCAACAAAACAATCCTGTACCATTACTCTAAAGGTATTGGTATGGTTTTAGGTATGGTATTAAGGTTATCTTTGACATGACAGGTTGGGTGTTGGTGTATTCTGTGCATAAAGTAGTTTTCTGCACTATACTTCTCATAATTATTTCCATAACACACCTTACTTACTGTTTCTTGTCCCTGTATGTTACATTCTAGTTGAAGACAGCAGCTTTAAGCATAATCATACAAATAGCGAATAATATCAAAGCTCACCATCCTGGAAAGAGAAAAAAACATATGATTCAGTAAACAGCAGAATTTAAAAATTTATTTTATGAAAGTAAGTTGTGAATGAACAGAAGGCTCATCACTCTTCTGAATTTGTGTAAAGAAACAGACTGGTTAGTGGAGTCAGTGAAAATATTTCCCATTTTTGACTCCAGGAATGTTAATATTACATCTCCAACTCTAATTGAAATAATAGGAACACTCACAATCCACAATCTCTAGCCCATCTGAGTCGAAACCTGAAATCTGAAGCAGGCTGTTTCTGGACGACAACCCACCCAAATCATCACGAGGACACACACACACACATTTTGAATCAATGGAGGCTTTTTGTGGGTTGTCATCTAGAAACTGCCTACTCCAGATCGGTCTAGGGACTCAGGTGGGCTAGGGATTGTGGATTGCGAGTATACATAAACCCTGTAAACAGAATTACTTTAATATCCTGATACAAAGTTCTGTGAGTATTTACAACTGTACTTACATACCAAAACCTTTTTTTACTGTAACTGTGATAGAAAAGGAGCAGCCTCCCAACTTGGTCTAAGTTCTTAGGCAAAACAATATACAGTAATAAAAGCAAATAAAAGAAATATACAGCATTTGTATTACAGTAGGCTCTCTATATTATGCAAACTTGCTCAATACATCATTAAACACACACTCAGTAAATCACTTAGTCTGTAGGGTGATGAATAACAGAAAATAGAAGCCTGGGAAACCATTTGGTGGTCTTTAGTGATGGACTGCATGTAAAATGAAGTGGTGGATACATATATATATATATATATATATATATATATATATATATATATATATACAGGGTGATTCAGAAATGCGTGCCGAAAATCCGCAGGTGTATTCCTGGCACATAATTGAATGTAAATTAGTCAATAACGATTTTGGAAATTCTCAATAGTTTATAAGTTATAGTGCCTTCAAGGTTTGAAGAGTGTGTTTAAATCTAGGGATTGTACCATAATCTTTCAGACACGTGTGAAATTACTTAACTCCCATGAAGGCATTGGAAACACAGTAAAAGTTACTAAAGAATATGACAAAAGCTGTAGAGTGTACAGTCACAGCAAAATTACCAGGGACAGAGTTTCAGGGATAGTTATCAAGAAATGTGTGTCATGGCTGTTCTGCGTACTCGATGATAATCGGTACATAAATTTGCAATAATAATCGTAAAATAAAGTTTTTACTAAGGTCAAGAAAATTCATTGATAATGAAAACAAGAATTTTTTTATTATGGCAATAACAATAACAAATTGTTAGTTTGATCGTTGAAATACGTATTTACAAAAAGTAAATTATGCATCATGATGAAAATAATGTTTCCGTTGTTAATGCATAATTTTCTTTTTGTAAATACGTATTTCAACGATCAAACTAACAATTTGTTATTGTTATTGCCATAATAAAAAAATTCTTGTTTTCATTATCAATGAATTTTCTTGACCTTAGTAAAAACTTTATTTTACGATTATTATTGCAAATTTATGTACCGATTATCATCGAGTACGCAGAACAGCCATGACACACATTTCTTGATAACTATCCCTGAAACTCTGTCCCTGGTAATTTTGCTGTGACTGTACACTCTACAGCTTTTGTCATATTCTTTAGTAACTTTTACTGTGTTTCCAATGCCTTCATGGGAGTTAAGTAATTCCACACGTGTCTGAAAGATTATGGTACAATCCCTAGATTTAAACACACTCTTCAAACCTTGAAGGCACTATAACTTATAAACTATTGAGAATTTCCAAAATCGTTATTGACTAATTTACATTCAATTATGTGCCAGGAATACACCTGCGGATTTTCGGCACGCATTTCTGAATCACCCTGTATATATATATATATTAATGTTAAATCAAGAGTATACTGTGTTTCAGCAGTAATGATAACTGAGAGAAAAAAACACAATAACCTATAAGACAAATGAGAGTCATAAATTGACCCCCAGCCTGGATATAACCAATGCTTGTCTAACTGACTTAATATGGCCAACCAACTCACCTTGCAATGGTTCTAATGAAGTCGAGTGAGACAACACACTTGTACTTGGGAGAGTCAAGCTGGTCATCTCCCCCAATTTGTGTCAACAGCCTTAGAGTCACCAGTGTCGAGATCTGTTGGGGCCAATCCAGTCCATATCACATCTGTTTTGTTTATTTGATTTTCGGCGAGTGACAAATACGCAATGACAAGCATGCATGCACACACACACACAGGGACGCTGATTAATTATATGCATACAGGTATGCACGAACACACACACACACACACACAGGAAAAGAAAGAGGAGACAAAGGGGAACATTCTGAGTACATTGTACTACCAATGTACGAGTGTCTGTGCTGTGATTGAAAGGTATCTATGGGAGGTTTATAAGGTCTGAAGGTTCACTAAGACTGCAGTAAATACGACAACACACTTAATTCACATAATACTAATACAGGAATCGCTCTCTGTCAGTTGCTGTGTATCACGATGCCTACAAAATCTCACCACGCACATGACCACCAGATATATAATAACACTGTCCTTACATCTCTCTTTTACTAATTTCTTGAATGAATCGGCTCCAGCCCCTGATTGTAACTGAATGTCATATAATCATATTCCTTCTGAAAATCTCATTTCACTTTATAAGCTCCAGGCTCAAAGAATGTAAGAGTATAATGATAAGACAGATTGAGAAGACAGAATCCTCACTGACAATAGACCATCCTTTCTTTCATTCCTTTATTCAAGCCTATCAAACTTTTAGCTCTTCCTACAAGTAAAAATGGGAAATAAAGAGACAGACTGACATAGATAGACACAAATAAACTACATAGGCTGAAACATAGAAAGACAAATAAAAATACTATAACTACAATAATTAACAAACATATAATAATTGAATATTTAGTTACACAGATCAATATATTTGAAGGCAGATGAAGAGATACAGTAGATATATAGATTGTGAGAAAAAATTGCTCACCTGTGAAAATACATTTGCTGTTGGGGTTACTCTATCATCAACAATAGAGTAGAAGATAGCCAGAAGTCTGTCCAGAGGGAAAGGCTTGGGTCCCACCAATTGGTTACTGGATCGCTCCTTTGCCTGTAAGAAACAAACACATACTTACAAAACTAAATACAAGAAGAGCTTATTGTAAGTGCCATCATCAACACACAACCTGTACAGTACCTTAATCATGGCTTGAGTCTTGCGTTGCTTGCCGTGGTACTTCATGAAGAACCTCCGGTCGGTGCGAGCTGGGTTGTACGAGGCGAGGTAGGCTGCGATTAACAAGAACTTGGAGTAAAATGGCAGTTCCATCTGAAAATAAAAGATATATAATTACATCAAAGCATTGGTGGTGATTTTGCTCTTAAACCTTTGTTTAGTATCATGATTCCATTCTAATGATTTCACTCAGGCTATCAACTGACCACCTTCCTTTCCATGGGGTATATACTGTACCAGAGAAAAGGCCTACATCATTCTGCTAACACACACAGATAGAGATGATTGACCAATTACAACACCCAGAGTAAGAATACACTATTCCAGGAGATGTTTGTACTAACAATATTGCAATAGAGGCCCCTCCTTGAATGGTAGTTTCACACTCATTTTGTCCAGTTATATACCCGTATTTCAACGACAATATCCTGCATTATGCACTGTGGCACACAGGGTACGCTTGGAGAATTACATATGTGCACACCGTAGTGGCTACAGCACATTCCCTTGATGATACAAACAGAGGTGATGGTAAAAATTAAATCTTGGATAATACAGACTTTGCAAGTACTGAACTTAGGTTCTTTGAAACTTGCTGATAGTTGAATGGTAATGTCTGGAATTTTCTCACCTTAGCATTGTGGGACATGTTACTAAGCAGATGGTCTGGTTCATTCTTCTCTGTCAGCTTTTGCATCCGCTCATACTGGTCACTGTAAATGTAACGGGTATTACCATTACATACCAAACCTCTTAACATACATTATTGTAGCCTACTGTAAGTCACATAATTAAAGTTTATATTTTGTTCAAATTGTGGCATACCAAAGTTGGGTAAAAGGAATAACTAAAACTATTAAATATAGTAGTGCTGCTCATAGTGATTTCACAAGAGTACCTGTAATAGAAATTTTTGCTACTGTATTATAATAGAAATATATTTTTCCAGATAATAGTTATTCAAGTAAGGCAAGGTGAAAACATATTTAGGGTAATGAGAAAAGCTATTCAGGTGCTGGTACAATTTATCAGATCTTTCTATGAAACTTACTTGGGATAATCCACCAAAATGAAACACTTACCTGGACACTTCTCTGAGGTAGACAGAGTTCATGGCTTTCCTGAGGTGTGGTTCTATGTTCCTCCACAGCTGGCGCATGTCCCCCTCCGCTGCCTCACCTTTCTCAATGGGCTCGCAGTAGGTTTGGAAGTTCAGCTGTACCTACATCAGGACAAGTAATTATTATTATTATTATTATTGTGACAATCAATGAAGGCGACCCGCTGGAAGGTTAAGATTTGAGTCCAACCTAAGAACCACACAGGGCCCAGCGAGCGGCACATCACCGATGTCAAACAGAAGAAACTGTATAGATACTACAAACATAGAAGAAAAGAGTTGACACATCTTTTGAATATCTCGCAATTAGGCGAATGCACAGTATCATCAGGCAGAGAATTCCACCACCCAACAGAGGTGATGAAAAAAGTTCGAGAGTACTGAGACGTATTAAATTGCCTGGCAGCAAATGAACGGTCATTAAACTCACTAGAGTAGCGTGTAATGCGTGATCTAATCAATGGATCAGGCAATAGGCAGTGCAAAGGGTGACCGGCTTTGTAAAAAAATTTATAGGGATGAGTAAGAGCGCCCACCATTCGATGATGTCTAATATTCAATTGCAAGTCCGGCAGCAAAAACCGAATCTGACTAAAAGCTGTCTAGAAGCTTGAGGTGGGATTCGGAGGCAGAAAGCCACACAGAATGACAATACTCAAAATGAGGTAACAGAAAAGAATAAAAGGAATTTCTAACAACATCATCAGCAGAATATAAACGACGACATTTGCGAAGCAGACCAACCCTTTGTGAGATTGAGGAAGCAACAGAACGCAAGTGTTCCTCAAACATCAGTTTGGAGTCAAAAGTGACACCCAACAACTTTAAAGATGAACAATTTTTTATCACATCCCCATTCACAATTAGATCCGGATGAGGTCAGTCCTTGACTGACTGACGATAAGGCTATGAGATTTGGAGGGATTGAGCCTCATCCCCCCATAAGTCACACCGGGACTGATACGTATCTTTAATACATCCTGGGTAAGCAATTCAGCGACACGCTGCCTATCTTGTGGAGAAATAATAGGTGCAAACAAAGTTGTATCGTCTGCATAAGCGACCATATTAGACTCAATATCAGACCACATTTCCGAAGTATAAATAATAAAAAGAAGTGGTCCCAGGACACTACCCTGAGGATCACCACATTTAATAAGGTTAATAGAGCTAAAACAACCATCAACAGAAACTCGTTGTCTCCTATTAGATAGGAACACTGCTATTATATTAAAGAAGCGACCCCCAATTCCTAGAGATCTAGCCTTAAACAAAAGGGCTTTATGGTTGACAAGGTCAAAAGCAGAGTTAAAGTCAAGGGAGACGAGTCGAGATTCATGTCCAACATCAAGAGATGCCTGCAAGTTCATCACTCTGCTTACTGATGAAAATAGAAGCAAGCAGATCTGCTTTATCTTTCGAACTAGAACAAACTGATTCATCAGTACAGGATAAAGGAGGAAGGCTGGAATCAACACCAAAGAGTGACTGATTAAGGGCCGACCACCAAACGTGAGGCTGAGAAGCGCCAGTCAAAATGTCTTTCAGGTGATCATGGTAGTTATTTTGCGCCCCAGCATACACTTTCTGTGCCAATGAGCGATGCTGCACATAGTTATCCCATGACGCAGGGGAACGGGATTGGGACCATTGGCAATATGCTGTCTGCTTGTCTTGTTGTGCCTGTCGACATTCTTCATTAAACCACGCTTTGTCCTTACGTCTGCTTTGAATTATTTTGCAAGGGATTCTCCTCTCACTTATGGATAAAAGGACCCCATTCAGCTCAGTAACAGGACAATCAGAACCATAAATTCTACTCCAATTGATATAACAGAAGTCAGAAGCCACCCCCCCTTGCCAATTAGCATGAGATTTAAGATAGACTTTAACACCTATGTGGTCATCTGGAAGTAAGTCCTAGTAAGTCCTCATGAATACAGGGTTAACATAAAGTCATTCTCTGATGGCATGAAATAGAGCATCTTTTGACAACTAGGTTAAATAGGTAAGTACAAAAAAATACATACCTGATGTTTCAGTTCGGGCAGGTCTTTGGTTGCTACATAAAACACACTCAGCACAAGATTTATATAGTTTTTGAAAAATTCTTCTGAATATTTCTCTGGCTTCAGCTTGACAAGAATTTCCATCACTTCATCTGCCGACAGAAATGTGCTACATAAGAGTTTGTATGTAAGTGCAAAAAAATGGATACAGTTTACAATCGATATAACCAACATGTACAGTAGAGCATTAATGTCATTTTCACTCGTTCCCTCATTAGGAAGACCCCAAATGATTTCCCAGGATACAGTACTAGAGTATTTACTTTTATAGTACTGTGGAAAATGGAGAACAATGGGCTCCATGAACCCTGTAGAAGCCCGAAACTTGTCGACTGGGATGGATGATAAGAATATGACGACAATATTGGTGGAGCGGGTTAGTTCCTGCAGCCGACACAGCACAGGCATAATGTTGGCGTCCTGATCTCGCAGTCGTTCACTGTGCTCCACCACCTGAAAATTTATGTTTTTCTGTTTACAAAGGTTCATCATTAATAATTGTTAAGGGACCCTATAAGTAAGCACTGACTTAAAAGGGAGGCAATATGTAACCTAAACTGTCCACTCATGGCAATGCCACCTAGAAAAAAAAAGAACACATCACGAGTCCACATCCAAATGCTATACAGTAATGTCGATACACAAGTCTCTTAAAGGTTGATTGATTGATTAATATTAGGTGCCGCAACAGCAAGGTCATATTAAAGCCAGGAGTCTCTTGAAGGTAGGAAGATCATAAAATAGGATGTGTGCAAAGGATGTTACATAAAAATGGACCAATTGATGAATAACAGTTGTTGTTGAAGTTCCTCAAGCTGTCTGGCCGAGCAGCCTTGAGCTCCTAAGGAAGGCCATGACCTGTGCTGGGCTTTATCACAGTGCCCTCAGAGAGTGTATGTTGTGTTGTTGGCGAGTGTGGTTGTGTACATTGCAGTCTTCCATAATGTGTTTAATAGAATGGGGTGCTGTGTTACACCCCGGACAGGCATTCACAATGGCTCCATCCAGCTTCTTCTGATATGTCAGAAGGGTCGGGTGCTGGCCACATTGCAGCCTGGCAAAGTGGACTCTGTCCTCACGGGGAAGGGAGGATTCAGATAGGTGGATGTCAGGAGGTCGTACATGTAGCTGAGTGTTGTTCTTGAGTGTTTGGATGAATTGGTGAGTGATTTGAGTATGGATATGTTTCTGGAGACTGGTTTGGGGTGGGTAGGGTGTAAGTATTTGTGTATGGTATCGTGTACTGGGAGTTGTTTTGATGTTCCTTGGCATGTGTGGGTGTTCTGCCATGTAGTGTAGTGAATAGTGTGGGTTTGTGGAGGCTGCAGCAAGTGTTTGTGTGCCTCTCATGTCAATGTGGTCCTTGATCTAGAGGACTTTGGTTTCATGGTGTAAGTGGTCTGTAGGTGTGGTAGCTGTACAGCCTGTGATTATCTTTAGGGCTCTATTCTGTATGGTCTGAATGGTGTTGAGATGAGTGATGCTCTGGGGGCGAAGTTAGGGGAGCAGAAGGTGATGTTGGGATGAATAACTATAGAATATAATACTGTATTCACATGAAGAACAATACTTACAACAGCTATACGTGGCATTCCTTTGTTCCGTCCAATGTCTTTGATGTGCTTGACAAAATCGCCGAGGTTGTCACATGATGCATATGAAGTATAGCCATTGCTGGATGACAAAACAGTTCCTGGAAATTAATTGGAAATAAATCACTGGTGTCAGTTCCACACTCAATACCAACTGGCCTGACACCCACACTACAGCTCTCATTGTTTGCTCCTTCCACCTCATCAAGCCGCCTACTTCTTGAAAGTAATTAATTTTCATCGCATCTGTTACTTAGTTTTGTGTTCCTTGTTTTGGATGCATAATTCAGTGTAGGTAAGATACAGTATAAGAATTAATTGTTTGTAATTACAGTATTGCTATTCTTATTCATGTCAATATGTGGCCCTCAGTAGGCTACTCATTATGGGAAACCTACACAGAATAACATATTAACCCTGGGTATACTATGACCTTGCTCTAAATCATAATTATGTGTTCCGGATCGAGTGCCAATATGAATCACTGTCAAATCCTTTCTCACAGGGTAGAGTGAAGCAGAGACTAACACACATACCACTGAGTTGGTTAAGGACGGTCTCAAACATAATTCTTGGAGTGTAGGCCTCGATACAGTTGATGTGGGCAGTGATGATGTCCAGCCTCTTCAGTACTGCTAGAGTCACCAAGGTCTTGCCACACCCACTTGGTCCATACACAAATAGACTGCTTGGTAGCGCACATGTACCCTGACAATATATATGCACATAACGACATTAACTCTCTTCATTACTGTATATATCATTGTAAGACTAGTGTTTGTATTATGAATCATTGTATTATCACAAAAGATATTACTGTATTATGATTACTTTTGTTACTATAAATATTATAATACAGTATAGGGGCCTGTAATATTATCATCATTACTATTATAGTTATATAATTATTCTACTACCAGCTACTAATATTATTACAAGTATTTATTAGTTTCTTGAAAAACATTTCCTTTTGCTGTCATTGCAAAATACATGAATTAACCTCCATTTTCTCTCAGATAAGGGTCAACAATAGTAGATGTGGTACCTGCACTGTACTGATTACCCCCACTGTAATTTCACTGGTTACCCATGATAAACATCAAAATAATGAATGGTTTCAACATCATAATTGATGGATCATAATAACAAAGAACAATGAGAGCTTCCATTTTCTGTCTCACAAACACAGCTCTACAATGACAGCCTTTAGTCCTCATCGTGTTAAATATAGAAGAAAAAAAAATTCCATACAAAAGTATTACATAGGGGCCTAATATACAATTATTGACACAGCTGATTTTTATTGATATTATAATGGAAACTAGCAGAGGGATTTTTTTGGCACGAGGGCGAGTCTGAGAGTGGCAGAGGAGAATATTGTTTGAGGGAAATGGGAGGGTCAAGCTACAAAGTGTGTTTATATATGGGTCAAACTACTTGTACAGTAATGGACAAAAAATGCATTTGGTCCTCACCCCGAGACAAAACTCCTGGACGAACCTAAAAAATGCTATCTACACTATGACTCTACAGTATAATACTACGTTGGTGAAGTTGTCGATACCATACCTGACCCAGCAGATGTACCAGCAGCTGAATCTGCTCCCGGCGACATGGAATACTGTCACTTATGTCTTGCACCGCCACCTCCATTGTACCAACTGCTCTGTAATACACACTACAATATTAGGTCAGACACACACACTGTACACACATTCATTCCCTATCACCAACAGTTGCTCTAAAAGGGAAGTTTTTGTGTTGGCAATTTGTAAGGTCTAATTCCTCATAACTATGGTACAAAACAGATCCCCCTGTTAGTACCATTGAAGGAGTCTGTTTTCTGGCAAATTCAATATGAATCGGTAGTCTTCCAATTTGCCACTAAGACAGTCTCCTTAAAATGTATGCTACTGGGTCACATCTGGGCACATGGTACTTTCAGGTTGTGCACTGTGTTCGTACCGTCAAGCCACATAGTACTGCAACACCTCAAAATGAAATTGTCTCAAAATACCATGTAACAGGCCTGGTTGGCATTACATTTCATCCAACATACAATTCTTCTTACATATTCCTATGCAAACATCTAGTCAAACTTTTATATAATTTGCCTTGTACTGTCTCTACAGGTCTTATAATAATTACCTGCATTTCTTGGTACAAAATTAACTAAATCCATAAGTATGAGACAATTCACACAATTTTCTTCAGCATTATATTTAAAAGTTAGTTAGTTAAAGTTGCATAGGGTTTTAGTTCTGGTATCTCTCTCTGATGAGACACTCTCCAGAACGTCAGCCAGGCAAGCCCAACTCCCCACCATGGTGCCCAGCCATGGCAGTAACCACCCAGTAAACAGTTTTAAACTCTCAGGCCTGGGCGAGGCTCGATCTGCCGACCTCACGGATGCGAGGCAAGCACGTTACCACTGTACTAGCCAGGGGCTATGTATAATGGTGTTGGTAAAAATATTTATGGTACCAGCACCAACTCAAAATATTCTATAATTAGGACTCCAGCTGGAGGAAATAGGAATATAGTATTTTGTAAACAGAACTACTGAATAAGATGCATATCATCACCCCATATTTCATTACAATTTGTGTACTAATGACATCATAGAAAATATACAAACACCAACTCCATCCAAAACCTGATGACCCCACAACTCCTGCTCCACACCCCTGAATAAGAGCCAAATAATCAGATGGACCTGGTGCATTTTTGCCATAATATTTTTTAATACTGTCCATAAATGATAAATGAGAGTGAACCAAGCCAAGGGTCATCTCCAAAGGAAAAAAGGGATGAAAAAACAATTTGGCTACATCGTTCTAGGGTTGGTCTCTCATAAATCTGGAAACAGCAGAAAAAGAGAAGAGTGGTCGCACTAAAAAGTAATAAACATACAACAGAAAAAGAAAGCATATAGAAAGAATACAAAATTGTCAAACAGATAAGAATGATGGAAGAAAACTCTACATGGGGTGAAATGTTTTAGTAACATTCCCTCTTTAAAAAATAGCCTTATAAAAAGGATAAGTAAATGCATATCATATAACTGCACTTTATGAAACATAAGATTACAATACAGGTGTCATTTCATTACATACTACACTGATGTTAATATATCACAGTAATTTCACAAAATATACCCATGGGATTAAGCACTATCTGCAAACAATGAGGTCCATTTTTTCCCTTTGTTGAGGAATACAGTACTCCCTTGATGTTATATTGGAAGGCTACCGATTCCTCTAAACTATGACACAAAACAGGTCTCTTACTCTAGAGGAATCAGTAGTTCTCCAGTTCACCAACAAGTCTCCCTTAAGGGAATAACATTGTAGTTCCATTAAGGGGGTAGGCAAATTGGAGGGCTACTATTTTCTTCAAATTAGCAATTAAACTAAATAATTCCCTGCTCACCTATAGAAGTACTGTAGTTTGTTTTCTGGTAGGGTTTGGAGAAATGAATGGCCTTCCAAACTGACCAGGAGAGGCGACTCCAATTAAACTGGATGCTCCTGATTCTTCCACAACCAAGCCAATAAACAGATTACCCCAGCATAGGTAGCTTTCCCTGCGGCACAATTTGAATTTTGAGGGATCAGTACGGACCAAATTTGCTGACAGTATGCTATCCCTTTCAGCTTCCCACATTCATACATTACATTAATATAAAACTCATATCAGCTCATACAGGACATTTGATACTGAGATGATACAAGTGCAGGGAGAGATAATGGGCAGAACACATGAAAATAAACAAGAGCACAATAAAGAAGTGAATCTGAAACTAAACACACCAGTATCAACACAGATTAATATTTTCATTATTCAATTTCCAGACTATACATTCCACACAATTAGGATTAAATTATTACATCCTTTAATACCCAAATAATCACAATGTTGAGAAAGTATGAGCAAATAATTGCCTTGAAATTGAACCTTTAGCCAGTAATTGCCAAGCAGAGTAATATTACACTAAAAGCTTTCTTCCTTTATAGTTCTGTAAATATTATCTTATAGGGAGATTTCATATTATCTCCCAAGCTATTTTAATTGTGTCAAACTTACTGCTGTACACATCAATATGAATACCATTGAAATAGTATAGGGATAAATGGGGGTTGCAATGACTCATAAATGTTTTAGTTTTCCTCCCCTTATATACGGTACCCAGGTTATGAATGTGAAGTGTACCGTACAGTACTGTGGTGTCAAAAATGAATTAATTATACTGTATTGGATTAAATAGAGGGGTGAAGCCATACATTTCCATGTGTAGTCACTTAATTAGAATAACAGTACTGTATTGGAATATTACAACAGTCTTGGCAATTAGTGTGGTGGTACATATGGAAGGAGTTACTGTACTTCCCTCTGATACTTACAGTCTAAAGTCCTTTACATTAAGTTAAAAACATACAAGTCTCAGGAGTTACCATACTTAAAAAAAAACCAATGTTCATAAGGCGGCGTCCACACTATGGGCAATAACGCGGGTGGTGTAACATTGGGTTGTGCTGCTGGTGTGGGCCCGCGTCCACACTATACAAGACAGTTACGCGGCATGACCCCAGTATCGTATGTCCGCCACCACGCAGGCAGGCAGCGTACTTGTGTTGGTGTGTTTGTACACACATACACACAAGTGTGTTTGTACACACATACACACGTGTATTTGTAAATAATTTATGATCTAAAGTCTAAACCATACTAAACTTGAATTTTGTAGAAGCAGTGATCCATTATTATTATCATTAGAAATAATAATAATAATAATAATAATAATAATAATAATATTATTATTATTATTATTATTGTTCATTCCCAACAGCATAATTATTTGCATTATCTGACTGGGAGTGAGAGGAGACAGGACATTTATAGATGCATGTACAGTTAGCAGCACATAACACAGTGAGGAAGTAGAATGAAGGGGCATACGTCCACTCTCAACGACATGCAAAATGTGACTGGTGTTCCGTGAGTCCACGCTCCAACCCAAATATGCCCACTGGCTAGATTCACTTGGGGAGTGTTGCCAACAGCCCTGGAGGCACCAAATCCAGCTCCCAGCAATACCGCCCAGACTCATAACCCCTAGTGTGGACGCAGCTTAATACTCAGGTTAATATCATGTGTGTGTGGCATCCACCATGTTTGTTTTTGTGCAAACTTCACTGATTAATTCTCTTGGTACTGTACTGTATTTTATATCTGGTTAACCTTCATTCCTACATAAGAATAGTTTTGGCTGTGTAGCAATTATTCTTTAGTGTGAATCCTGAATAACAAGTCCAATTCAATTCAATATGAATGATGTGCAGTACAGGTACAATAAAATGAGAAAAAAAACATAATCTAGCTACTGAATGTACGGAGCAATACGATACCAAGGACAAAGGCATTCGCCCCGAGACGTGTCATAGAGCTCACTTCATAATGCATTGGTTTCCTACGGGCAGTTACTTTCATATCTAAGGGTTGTTTAACTCACATGTATGGTATTTGTGCATATCTCTCCTGTCCTTAATGCAATTAAGGACTGCAAACAATCCACTACAGCTACTACACTATAGATGTGTAATACAAGAATGTAGATGAAAACACCGGCTGTGAAGGTTCTCCCTTGGTAATATTATGGTTCTCATTTTTGAAACACAGTGGTGAAACAGTGTCAACAAAAGCTCCAACTCTCATGCTGGCTACATGTACACTTAGTTAAATTTTTATAAGATAAAAATATCTGTGCATATTTCGTCAATCCATCAGTCTCCTCTGATCCACTACAGGACTATAGACATTTCACTCAGCCATAAAATCTTTCCACATACTAGCTTAAGGAAAGATCCTTTTGTTGGTAAATTGGCTGAGAACAGATTCCACCAAACTATACCACAGAACAGATTTACTACAAGTAACACTAAGGTCATCTGTTTTTTAGCTTAATTTGGAGGAAGCAGTAGCCCTCCAATTACCACGAGCCTGAGTCACCCCATCAGGCAGGTTGGTAAGGCACATTTCCAGTACCATACAGCAATATTACAAAAGCAGACACGTTTTTCCCTTCAATAACAACTGATGATTTAAATTTTTTTTTCACTACTATCAACTTATCTCACTTTTGGAAGAGAAGCAAGCAAATAATATCAATGTAATAAGAATATAAAACTACTGTATGTCAGTTTTCCTGCAAACAACTAACATCCTTCAAAACAGCAATGTTTACAATAAGGCTTTGCAACTATGTCACTCAAAAAAAAAAAAAAAAAAAAAAAAAAAAAAACCATACTCAAGAAGTAACCACACTGGGGAACTCATACAAGCTAAATTCTGTACTGTACAATAACAGTATTTATCCACTGTTTCTGTTGCACCGTTTTCTAATTCATCCTCGGAGAATGGGAGTCTTTCTGTGTCATTTTAAATTGTTTGGGGTTAGTCCAGATAAATTTTTAAAGATGAGCTGTTGTTTATAGGTTAACTAAACTTGGACTGGAAAAAATTACCAGGAGTTGGTCTGGGGAAAATGCAAGCTGTTAACAAGCTTTTAAAGATACCATTAAATTTATTGAGTATACAAACTAGGTGTAAATACAATATCTCTCTTGATTGCCGTAGAACATTCCTCCATTTTCTCCTTCAAGTTTGGTTCACCTATGACATGTGCAGCACTGCGAACATCTTTCAGAGTTTCATCAAGACGCTGAATACACTTTACTGTGATACCTTCCTGAACATCCGTCAGTTCCATTATCTTGTTAAATGGCATTCCACACGCCCACTGGTACACTACCTCTGTCAGTCCAAAATTATACTGGTCAACATAGTCTCCTACTGTTTCTTGGATGCCGCATTCTTTCTGAACTTCTCCAATGCGCCTGGCAACATCTTTGAATTTCTTTATTCCCTTCTCCAATTCAGTGGTCAAATTTGGTTTTTCACAGTGCTTCTGTTGGAACACCAAGCTAGACAACAATGCAGCCATGACTTCTATAGAAGTGTCAGCAAATACATTCTCCAGTACTAGTTCTGTCACCATGAGTTCGTGATTACCCATCCCACATGCTACTCGACCCTTGAGTGTCACAGTGTTGTTGCTGTCAACGTACTTTAGTTTTTGCAGAACTTTTATCCTCATCTGGTACTCAGGATGCAACTGCAGAGCCTCGACTGACATTTTGAATTTCAAATATCCTATTTCTTCCTCAAGACTCAATTTGATATAAGCAGTATTAAAATGCTCTCTGAACTGCGAGCATTGTAAGCATGATTTTTCCAATATTCTTGCCCTTAGAAGTTCAAGAGTGTGCACTTGACTCACAGCTCCGATCTCTCTCACTCCCAGGTCATTCATAAAATTCAAATACAGCAGACTGTCACTCCCAGATTCATTCAAGCGTTGCAGCTCAACAAGTGCTTCCTGAACAGACTGTGAGGGGGGATCATCCTTGAATCTTGGAATGAGTCTTTTCTTGACATTTTCTATGATCTTGGCCCCATTGACTTTGATGACTTTGTTGGTTATGGCTGCCAAACTCTGTGGTCTGATGTCCAGGCAGATGTGATCTGAAGTGTTTGGCAGGATGTCAAATTTCTGCTGGCTGGCTGCAACAATTTCCAGTAAGTCGAGCTCTTCTTTGGTGTACCTCTTCGACTCATTCTGATCTTTCAGAATCAAGACTGTCAGTTTGTTCTGATCTTTTGCATCCACTTTCAAGAGACATGCTAAATAATGCTGATATTGCTCATGGCAAATTACTAAAATTCTTCCAGGAGTCATAGTCTTCATAACTCCTGGGAATCCAAGAATGAAGCTAAACACATGCTTACGCTGTAAAACAAACTCCTTTGCCGATGCATAATATTCTTTTACATCACTGCACATCAAACAGCTAAATTCTGGTTCCTTTTCTAGGTTTTCCATTGCAGTCTTTAACTGACTCTCATATTTACTTTGGTTTGCCATTTGTAGAGCTTCAGAGAATGATCTCTTCATCATATCTTCTACAGTGATGCTCTCAAATCTCAGAGTATTGAGAATCATTGAATATGTCAGCTTGAACTGTGACTCCAGCTTTGTTGCCTTCCCTAACATCATTCTGTGGAGATCTGACATCTCTGGCACTTCAACCTTACAGAGGATGACAACCGTGCCTGTGGTGTCCAGACCTCGTCGTCCAGCCCGCCCAGCCATCTGAATGTATTCACTGGGAACCAGGTCACGGAATGCTGTTCCGTCATGCTTCCTGATGGAGTCAAACACCACACACCTCGCAGGCATGTTTACTCCCATGGCAAATGTTTCAGTTGCAAATAAAAGCTTTACAAGGCCTTTGGCAAAGAGCATTTCCACCACCTCCTTCAGAATGGGCAAAATACCACTATGGTGTACACCAATACCTTTTGATAACAAGTTACGCATGTATACCACCTGAGGTAACACTTTATCAGTGCCTTGCAGTCTGTCTGTGCACTTCTTGATGAATGAGTGAATCTCTGCCTTCTCTCTATTTGTTGTCAAATCTTGACTCATTAACTGGTTGGCATTATTATCACAGCGTTTCTTAGAGAGCGTGAAGGCAACAATGGGCAGCAAGTCTCTTTTGCTAAGATGATCAATGAGTCCAATCCACATGTTTTTCTCAGCTTTCTCCCCCAAATGCTGCCTTCCACCTTTGCTGCCTTGTGTTAGCTGACTGTTCTTCTTCTCATTTTTGGCTGCAACCGCATCATTGTAACCTTTTGTTATGAAGTTCCCAGTTGCATCTACTAACAGAAATCTTTCATCTTTGCTTTTTCCACCTGTGCCAGTATAAAGATAGTGCTCTAGTGGCACTGGGCGTTTGCTGGTGCTTATTACATATATCTTTCTCTTCTTGATTCTTCCTATCCAGTCTGCAAACTCAATAGTATTGGGAACAGTTGCAGATAACAACACAATATTAGCAGTGGGGGGTAACATTATCAAGACCTCTTCCCAAACATGACCTCTTTCAGCATTGTTTATATAATGAACCTCATCAAATATAACCCATTCTAAGTCCCTAATTAAGTCACTGCCATTATAAAGCATGGACTGAAGAATTTCTGTAGTCATGATCAAGCAAGAAGCTTTAGGATTTATTTGAATATCTCCAGTCAAAAGACCCACATCCTCAAATTTGATTTTAAATTCCCTGTACTTCTGATTTGAGAGAGCTTTGATAGGAGATGTATAAATTGCTCTAGTCATGTGCTTCAGTGTCAAGGCTACAGCATATTCAGCTACTACGGTCTTTCCAGCTGAAGTGTGGGCAGCAACAAACACACAGTCATGCTTTTCCAAGTGCAGAATAGCTTGCTTCTGAAAAATATCCAACTCAAATGGATATTTACATGCTGGGTTGGGCACTTGGGAATTAAAGTCATCTACAGGTTCATTTACATCAATGTTTTCTGCCCACTCCGTGTTCTTAGCAAAAATATACGGAGACTTACCAGAGTCACTGATATTAAGTACAAATTCCTCCTTCTTAGGAGGTTCTATACTGAAGTTTTGTACAAGATTAGTATCCTCTTCATTTAATCCTTCCAAAGACAAATTGATATTTTTTAATGCTACTTTTTCTTCTTTTTCATCAAAGATCTTCAATACACTTTCATCAACATTTAGCATGTCAGTGATAGTTACAACCAACTCAGGTTTTTCCTCCACTTTCTCCTCTTTGACTTCAGGCACTTCCTCTGGTATGTCAAATGTTATTCCTCGGGACAGTTTTGGGTGTTTGGTGAGATAGTTGCTCCTGTCTAGATTAAACTCTACATGAATAGATTCTTGGTCAAGTACTGGTTCAGCAAATCCTCCAGGCCAAAAGGGAAAGTTTGTGGATGATCCTCGGACCGTCTCCTCTGGAGGCCCCGGCATACGTCGCATGGAGAGAGAGTTCTTAGCAGTGGCTCCCGCATCTTTATTGGGTATTTCACAAAGTCCAGTGATTTCACCAGTGGCAGGGTCACGTTCAACCTCCAGGCAGGTGTTGGCAGGGGACAAGGAAATGTTGTACAGACGTGTGGGATCTGGGCGTCTGGGAAACCATCGGCGAGAATAGACTGCTTCATGTATTGGAAGCTCCTCTGGTGCAAGAAGAAACTGTTCTATTTGGTCCCGTAGGTTTGGTAGGACTGGAGGGAGTCCCCCAAGAAGAGTTCCTAGAGCATCCATGCTGTTCACTCTTCACTTCCCTGAAACAACAATTCTATATCATTGTCTGAAAAGAATTAGTTCTTTTACAACTTAGTTATGATGCAAACTGACACAATGAAGAGTAGCCTATGATACAATCCCATTAGATTTGCAGCTGTTTATCACGAGATGAAAATTTACCTGCACAAGCATATGCATATTATGTTTAAATAAAAATGCCTGGTTCTAAAAATCATTATGGAGAAACTTGCCATACATTATTTCCCAAAATGTACCTTTTCCAAATGTACAAGCAGTGTGCTTTATCTGAATCAGACAGAACTTTAATCTGGAACCTTATGTTGGGAGACTGGTGATTCAGTTTACCTCAACGCTTACATTTATGGGATGGCTACAACTACAACTTCTGAGCAAAATTGAGTAACACCTTTTTCTCATCTAAACTAATACAGTATGATAAATTAATAGTACTAAGCTGCACTGGGCACAGTGGCACTTAGCATTAACATTATTAGCCCATGAAAAAAGTATACAGATCAGGTAACCTTTCACTAGAGCTGAATAGTACCGGTAAATGTGTTCAGAATCATGCCTCCAGAAATCAGCCACCAGCAGCCAACTCTATACCCTCTTATAGCCATTGTTGACTCCCTTGACATTTTGTAATTAACCTGGATTTATCAGTCAATTTTTTTTAACTAACTAGGATCTATCAGTCAAGTAACAAAATCTCTGATGGGTAGTGAAGATGCTTGTGCAGTAGTGAGGACGTGTGTGGTCGTGAAGATGCGCGGTGGTAGTGAAGATGTGTGGTGGTTATTGAAGATGTGTAGTGGTTATTGAAGATGTGTAGTGGGCAGTGAATATGTGTGTAGGGTAGTAAAGATGTGTGTGTGCAGTGTAGAGGTGTGGTGGGTAATAAAATGTGTTGATGAGTTGTGAGGATGTGTAGTGTCAGACAGATGCATTTTGTCACTATTGCCACCCCATTCCCAATCCTACAATGTTGGTGAATAGTGTGGGAAGTGGGCGAAAACATTCAAATTAGCATATCTGGATTTGATTTTGAATTGATAACCAGCCAGCCATAAATGTAAAAAACTGAATAACTCGAGCCAGGTTTTGCTTACCCTAACCAGATCTAACCTAACCTGGACCACGGCATACTTCAGTCACAGGGTATATCCAATACCGTACCATACCTGGTATAAGACAAATTTTATTACATATGTGTGCACTGTGATAACCACTACATTCATCACATCATTGTGCACAATGAAATAAAAACTGTGATGATTCTCAATAAAATACACGTGGTGTAATAAGATTATTCAATAGCCCTCCAGAACCTACTCAAGGAACTTCTTCACAGAACAGAAAGATTAGGTTAGGTTAGACTGAGCTTTGTAAATAAGACTATTATTTAACTGGTTTTTCATGCATATACCCCTTAATTTCCATAAGATTATTCAATAGCCCTCCAGAACCTACTCAAGGAACTTCTTCACAGAACAGAAAGATTAGGTTAGGTTAGACTGAGCTTTGTAAATAAGACTATTATTTAACTGGTTTTTCATGCATATACCCCTTAATTTCCATAAGATTATTCAATAGCCCTCCAGAACCTACTCAAGGAACTTCTTCACAGAACAGAAAGATTAGGTTAGGTTAGACTGAGCTTTGTAAATAAGACTATTATTTAACTGGTTTTTCATGCATATACCCCTTAATTTCCCTCAACCTTCTAGTCCTGCCCTCTTCATAATTATGAGGTGTGTTGTAACACTGTTGGATAGTGGAACAATATAGTTTGTGATGGCTCGAACTATTAGAAACTGTGATAAAAATGTTTTACACAAACACCGACTTTATAAAAATGAAGTAGAGTGTATGTCAGTAGCTATATGGTAAAACTATACTACCAGACAATATACCCTCCAATTAAGGTAACCAATCTAGGTTTGACGTGATCCTCTTAATAGGGAACAATGTCATTATGTTAAAAATAGTAAAAATGGGCTGGTAACTTGAACACTATTGCTCAGATGTACAGTCACAATCGAATAATCACAGACACTTTTTTTCCATTGTGCAAATAAATCAGTATCATATTTAATCATACAACACTTTACGTCAACTCAACCCCCTCAATTATTGTTATGAGGTGTTGCAAAATCATACATGTGTTGTTCTTTATTACCAAGATATTTACTACGATGGAAGGAAAGTGTTGCTGGATGTTATTATGGGGTACAGTAGGCTACTGCTATATCATACACGTTTATTACGATGAAAGGAAAGTAATTGTGGATATTATTATGAGGTGCTGCAAAATCATATAGCCTACTGTACTTGTTGTTCTTTAATACTCAAGATATTTACTACGATGGAAGGAAAGTGTTGGTGACTGGATATGTGATTGTGGCTGTACACACAACAAAAAAACTATGGTTACACCCTCTGCGTGATACAAAATGACACCACGAATGAAGGTTTTTGATAACAGCCTTCTCACATTGGTATCCCTGCGTATGTATGTTGCGGCCGCATCTGTTATAAAAAACCTTCATTCGTGGTGTCATTTTATATCGCGCACAAGGTGTAACAATAGTTTTTTTGTTGTGTGTACATGCTATTTTGCTAACCTAACTAATTTAGACAAGTAACCCAAGGGAGAAATTTGTATTTATCTAGTATACTGCCATTTTATAGCAATGTTGCCACATCCAGCTAGGTCCCTGTAATTTGACCCGGTATGGTCCTGGTTCTTTACCACGGTTAAGTCCCGGTAGTCTGCTGTGGTCTAGGTTAGGTTAGGTAAGGTCAGGCTAATTCCAAAATGCCTCATTTAAATATACAGTATTTATCTAGACAATTGCCGTTTTGTAGCAGCATTGCCAGATCTGGCTACATCCCAGTATTTTACCTCGGTCAGGTCCTGGTATTTTTTCACGGTCATTTCCCGGTAGTTTGCCCAGGATAGGTCCCGGGAGTTTGCCCATGTTAGGTCCCGGTAGTCTGATGCGGTCTAGGTTAGGTTAGGTAAGGTCAGGCTAATTTGAATATGCCCTATCTTGGAAATGGGACATTTCCGAATAAAATGCCATAAAAGAAAAGTGTCTTAGAATGGTATAAATTAGTGGGTAAAGAGGGTAAAACATTGTAATACCAACTGACAATAGAGTAGACATTGGAAATGGGACATTTCCGAAGAAAATACCGTAGAAGTGTCTTAGAATGGTATAAATTAGTGGGTAAAACATTGTAATAGAAAACAGCAATATACTTGATAATTACCGAGAAAATATTTATTTAACCAGCAACGCGTGATACTTGACATTACTAGTATAGTACAGGGCTTAACACCACACATAAAAACACAACAATTAACTGTGTGAAATAATTTGGTAAATATTGAAAGAATACCGTTATTTCGTACGTTTTTTCTACCTTCAAATGGGGCATTTTGAAATTAGCCTGACCTTACCTAACCTAACCTAGACCGCATCAGACTGCCGGGACCTAACCTGGGCAAACTACTGGGAAATAACTGTGGTAAAGTACAGGAGGTAAATTTACAGAAGAACTGGGTTCACTATATGGTATATTTTAGTATCATTACCAACTTTTTTGGACCATTCTAACACACTTTTCATCTATGGTGTTTCTCTCGGAGATGCTCCGTATTCGAGATATGCCCCGTTTTACAAACATAATTTGGAAATTAGTCTGACCTTACCTGACCCGACCTAACCTAACCTAGACCATAGCAGACTACCAGGACTAACCTGGGCAAACTACCGGGACCTAACCTGGGCAAACTACCGGGATATAACCGGTGTAAACTGTCATAAAGTGACTGGGGCAAATTTCCGGGACCTAGCCGGATGTGATAACACTGTGTGATCCTAGCCAAAAACCCAGTTAGGTATTTATTGAAAGAATTACCGTTTTGTAGCAGTGTTGCCAGATCCGGCTTGGTCCCAATATTTTGCCCCAGTCATTTATTGTACTTTATCACGATTATTTCCCGGAAGTTTGCCCAGGTTAGGAACCGGTACTAAATTAGTGGGTTATGTAGGTAGAAAAACCGTATGCAATAACAGTAATTCTTTCAATATTTACCCCCAGTTATTCTGTAATAATACCGTACAGGAAATGACCGGGGCAAAATACTTGGACCTAGTCTGATCTGGCAACACTGCTATAAAATGGTAATTCTTTCAATAAATACCAATAATCTAAAATCAATAATGCTATCAATAAAAACTAGATATATAAACAGACACATCTATAATGCATCCATCATACACAATAGTAATTTCACATAAAATAAAAATACGAATCCATGAACACAGTATTGTACAAATTACTAGATATACTTGTTACAATGTACAGCAGCACTGAAAACACATTACTAAGCATTGTACACATTACTAAGTACATTAACATTACAATATAAGTAATAGCAGCAGTAAAAACACAGTATTAAAGTAACAAAATACTCTGTAATATTTTCAACCATACTGTTTACTCTTACCATAATAATAATAATAATATTAATACTTACGGAATATACAACACCAAATGACTTACTTACCCACTATAATAGGACTGATAATAAGGTCAGGTCATGCCAAGGGTAGGTCAGGTCACGTAGAGATGAGGCCAATTATCCTCTTTGTAATAATAACTAATAGTTGTTGGTGACGAGTCCTTCTTGGTGTGATACGAGAACTGTACCGAGGAATATATTTTTTATTTTCCTTTTTTTTTTATTATCAAGCAAGCAACTGGCAGGATACAATTATTATATTATTATTATTATTATTATTATTATTATTATTATTACAGATTCGAGAACTGTACCGAGGAATATATTTTTTTATTTTCCTTTGTTTTTATTATTATCAAGCAAACAACTGGCAGGATATTATTATTATTATTATTATTATTATTATTATTATTATTATTATTATTATTATTATTATTACAGATTCATCAGGGCTGTGGCTGGAAAAATAAAGGACAAGTAATAATAATAATAATAATTTGATGTGATAAAAGAGGTATTGTTTATAAAATGGAAGAAACAAGCTGACTGAACCTATAATAATAATAATAATGCACAAGACAGGTGATAAAATATGTAAATAAATAGAAAGAAACACGCTGACTGTACGTATGTATGTGTGTGTGTGTGTGTTTGTATGTATGTATGTGTGTTTAAGTGGCGGCCATATCAAAACAACACCACATTTCCCTATCTAATACTCTCATTTCAAGTCACTCCCCTACTTCTCATTGCTCCAGACTGTCCTACCCACCATAAGAATAAGGGTAAAGTGTAGTTAAGGGAGGATATTACCTTTAAATGGAGAAAAATGTAAATAAATCCCTCGGTCCCTCTTAGCTGTCAAAGGAAATGGCGGGAAAAGTTACCTCAATTTCGGTCTCGGCTTGTGTTAATTTTTTTTGTTATTTTTATTTGTTGTTATTATTATTTTTAGTTTATTTATATCATTAATATTATGATCATTATTATTGATTATATTTATATTTTTATTATTATTATTATTATTATTATTATTATTGTTATTGTTGTTATTATTATTATTATTATTATTATTATTATGGTCTGTTATTACTCTATCATTTCCTGAGCATGACGAGGGAGGGTGGGTGGGTGGGTATGGTGCTCTATTCAATATTTTTGAATCTATTTCTACACAGGAACCTTAAAATGAATAAAGGAGGTGCAACGCAAACATCAACAAAATTTTAGCCTACAAAACACTCCTTCGGCCACATACATATTATTGAATACTGTGACACCGTCGTCTGGGATCCACACACACACACAATAACATAAATAAAGTAGAGGCCATAGTATCAATATAAAGCAGTAATATGGAGCAGAAATATAGAAAATAATAATAATAAAAAAAAAAAAAAAGATGGGACTACAGACTTACTACATCAGCACCGGGAATAGGAGGACAGGCAGGCTTGGGGGGGGGGGGGTTCATGGGGGTGCGGGAGTAGGGGACAGGCTAGCTAAGGGGGGTGAGGGAGTAGGGGGACAGGCTTGGGGAGTGGGGGGGAGGTGCGGGAATAGTAGGGGACAGGCTTTCTACCCACCCCAAGCCTGTCCCCCCTATTCCTGTACCCCCCCCCCCCCCCCTTCCCGAAGCTTGTCCCCTACTCCCGCACCTCCTTAATTCCCAATCCAAGCAATCCTTTCACTTCCCTTTTACACACCATTTTCCTAACACTCCCACTCCCCATTAATGTATTATATTTTGTATCAAGTATTTATTACATGTACAGTACAATGGTACCTATACCTATTTTTATCTAATTAAACTTACCAGATATCATTACTGGTAAAAATATAGGACGTGTCTGGAAACTATGAATAGTTAATTCCTCTACTGTACAGTGTTCCTATTTTTATAATGAGTTATAATATATATAACCTTTGCAAATGGAGTTTGTAAAAGGTTTTGTTGAAATTTCCATTGTATATCTACAATAATGTGAAAAATTACTTACGGAGTGCAGTATACACTTAATTCACATATGTAGGCTATTTGAAATCCCTTAATAATTTGGATTACGTTTATTCTGATTATTATCATACAATACTTCAAACATCATTCCTATGTATGGTTGGCCACAGGAAATCTTACACAGGTTATAAATTATGGAAAGAGGTAATTATTCTGAAAGTATTGCAGTGAATGGTCTACCAAGTGACTCAGTGATTGCAAAACAACAAACATACTAATAATGTTGTATTACAGTTATGTAGTCTTACAGTTTTTATGTGTTGTAAACCTTCGAAGACAACAGCATGTGTATGAATTCTTGTGACCAATAGTAGGCTACTGTACGTCTTCATTATAGGTGAATATTGTTGGTCTCATTCATTTGACGTTGAATGAGTCCTTCTTCAAGTATAAGTGTTGGGTTGTCATGGCCGTTGTTGGCAGGTTGTTGTTGGTTTGACTCAAGATCCTCCATCATGTAAGACAACGGGGACTTCTCAGCCTCTGTCAAGTCACCAGCAGCAGGGGTATCATGGTTGCTGGTGTTGGTGGCCTCTGTCAAGTCACCAGCAGCAGGCGTATCATGGTTGCTGGTGTTGGTGGCCTCTGTCAAGTCACCAGCAGCAGGCGTATCATGGTGGTTGGTGTTGGTGGCCTCTGTCAAGTCACCTGCAGCCTCATTAGGATTGTTGATGTCGCTGGTGGTTGGTTTAGTTGGTTGGGCCTCAGTGGGTCGGGGTTTCCTGGCTGTTGTAATTAGTAATATACAGAACAAGTTATGAGAGAAAACGAAACACATGAACGGAGATTTGGAAGGTAAACTAAACTCCATTCAACACTTTGTTATTGTGATCTTAAAGTGGAGGATATGTTTGCTTTTGATATCTAAATATAATTATACATCACCTTATTATTATCAACTCAACCCCCTCAAATATTATTATGAGGTGCTGCAAAATCATACACGAGTTGTTCTTTATTACCAAGATATTTACTACGATGGAAGGAAAGTGTTGCAGGATATTATTTTTATGAGGTGCTACAAAAAATCATACACGTGTTGTTCTTTATTACCAAGATATTTACTACGATGGAAGGAAAGTGTTGCAGGATATTATTTTTATGAGGTGCTGCGAGAAATCATACACGTGTTGTTCTTTATTACCAAGATATTTGCTACGATGGAAGGAAACTGTTGCAGGATATTTGATTGTGGCTGTACAGTGTTTAGTAAATCTGGAGCAACTGATTCCTCAAAAAACAAAATATTCTCCAAGCAACAGGGCATAATTATTTTCTGTTTATCTGGCCCTGTGTCCTAGCATACTTTGGAGGAATCAAGGCACTCCAATGTAACAAAAATATACGCAACCTTTAAATTTACAAGCACTTACTACCATGGTCTTTATAATCATACTTTGCACAACATATTATTATACTTTTATGTGGTACTGTTAACACTTGAGGAGACTTTAATTAAGGGGATGATTCACTTTTGTTACATTGGAGTGCCTTGATTCCTCCAAAGTATGCTAGGAAACAGGACCAGAGGGGCAAATATAATGGTGTTCTGTTGCTTGGAGTAGTTTGGAGGATTCAATTGCTCCAGATTTACCAACACAAAATTTGCCCCTTAACTATATTAATAATACTGATAAATATACATGTCGTTAAAATTAAGGGGATAGTAGAGTAGGATTTATTTAGACTACCTCCCCAATATTTGAAGGACTCATTTAGACTACCTCCCCAATTTTTGAAGGGCTCATTTAGACTACCTCCCCAATATTTGAAGGACTCATTTAGACTACCTCCCCAATATTTGAAGGACTCATTTAGACTACCTCCCCAATATTTGAAGGGCTCATTTAGACTACCTCCCCAATTTTCTCTGACTACATACACACATGGTCTCTCTCTCTCTCTCTCTCTCTCTCTCTCTCTCTCTCTCTCTCTCTCTCTCTCTCTCTCTCTCTCTCTCTCTCTCTCTAAAAAAAAAAAAAGGGACTCTGTGTTTACCTGATCCAAGGAGGAGTTTCTCGAGGCCAATAATAGGAGCTTCAGACATCAGGGAAGCCAACACGGTCACAGGGAACGACACACATATAGCACCCACAGTCTCTATCACCTGAAACACCATAGATAATTATAGCCCTGAAACACCATAGATAATTATAGCACCCACAGTCTCTATCACCTGAAACACCATAGAAAATCATTATAGCCCTGAAACACCATAGAAAATAATTATAGCACCCACCGTCTCTATCACCTGAAACACCATAGAAAATAATTATAGCCCTGAAACACCATAGATAATTATAGCACCCACTGTCTCTATCACCTGAAACACCATAGAAAATAATTATAGCCCTGAAACACCATAGATAATTATAGCACCCACCGTCTCTATCACCTGAAACACCATAGATAATTATAGCCCTGAAACACCATAGAAAATAATTATAGCACCTACTGTCTCTATCACCTGAAACACCATAGATAATTATAGCCCTGAAACACCATAGAAAATAATTATAGCACCTACTGTCTCTATCACCTGAAACACCATAGATAATTATAGCCCTGAAACACCATAGAAAATAATTATAGCACCCACTGTCTCTATCACCTGAAACACCATAGATAATTATAGCCCTGAAACACCATAGATAATTATAGCACACACTGTCTCTATCACCTGATTAGTAAAGCCACGTTAATGATTATTGTACCTTGTTGTAATGGGTGTAATTAAAGCCACGTTAATGTTTAGTGTACCTTGTTGTAATGGGTGTAATTAAAGCCACGTTAATGTTTAGTGTACCTTGTTGTAATGGGTGTAATTAAAGCCACGTTAATGATTACTGTACTCTGGTGTAATTAAAGCCACAATAATGATTACTATACCTTGTTGTAATGGGTGTAATTAAAGCCACAATAATGTTTAGTATACCCTGTTGTAATGGGTATAATTGAAGTTTCGAATCATTTGACATTCTAGTGAACCAATTACAACACTTATCCTGTTTCATTAAAGCCACAATAATGATTAGTGTACCTTGTTGTAATGGGTGTAATTAAAGCCACAATATTATAATTAGTGTACTTTGTTGTAATGGGTATAATTAAAGCCACAATAATAATAATTAGTGTACCTTGTTATGGGTATAATTAATTAAAGCCACAATAATGGTCACTGTATACATACCTTGTTTAAATTGGTATAATAGAATGGAACCCTGAGAGTATAGGCTATGAGATACTGCATTTGTAAGGCCACGAGATACATGCAGTAGGTAAGACGGCTGAGGGGTTGCCAGGAGGGATGGGACAAGAACCCGTTCACTAGACCTGTAAATAATTATAATGTTATGGTTTAAGTTAAGGGGAAATTCACTAGACCTGTAATAAATAATGTTAAGGGGAAATTCACTAGTCCTGTAAATAATAATAATAATGTTATGGTTTAAGTTAATTAAGGTGAAATTCACTAGACCTGTAATAAATAATGTTAAGGGGAAATTCACTAGTCCTGTAAATAATAATAATAATGTTATGGTTTAAGTTAATTAAGGGGAAATTCACTAGACCTGTAAATAATTATAATAATGTTATGGTTTAAGTTGAGGGAAAATTCTCTTGTTGGCAAATTGGAAGGTTACCGATTCCTCCTAACTATTTTCAGAAAACAGACGACCTCAGTGGTACTAATAATAGGGGATCAGTTTCGTGGCATAGTTTGGACAATATCAGAGACCTTCCAAGTCCCCTTAAGGTGGTAATTCGTTTTGGGTACATTGGAGTGCCTTAATTCCTCCAAAGTATGCCAGGAAATAGGACCAGAAGAGCAAAAATAATGGTGTGGTGTTCTGTTGCTTGGAATAGTTTGGAGGATTCAGTTGCTCCAGATTTACCAACACAAAACTTCCCCCTTAATTAAGTGGAAAACAACCTGAGGTGTGATTACAGTATGATTAGGTCAAGGTAGTTACACAGCCCCCCCCCCCACTACCCTACCCCCTGCCCCCACTTAATTACCATCATAGCCAATGTGAAGATGAATGAAACAAACTACACTTACCATCATAACAAATGTAAGTGTAGTTGAATAATTAATCAGCTTCCCATGTTTACCATCAAAGCCAATTAATGTGTAGGTGGTTGATAATACTCGTAGCTTTCCTGTACAGATACAACCACATGTAGCCAGTGTATAGACGAATGAAACAGTTACAATACAAACACTTACCACCCCAGTCAGTGTAATGTATAGATGAATGAAACAGTTACAATACAAACACTTACCACCCCAGTCAGTGTAATGTATAGATGAATGAAACAGTTACAATACAAACACTTACCACCCCAGTCAGTGTAATGTAAAGATGAATGAAACAGTTACAGTACAAACACTTACCACCCCAGTCAGTGTAATGTAAAGATGAATGAAACAGTTACAATACAAACACTTACCACCCCAGTCAGTGTAATGAAAAGATGAATGAAACAGTTACAATACAAACACTTACCACCCCAGTCAGTGTAATGTAAAGATGAATGAAACAGTTACAATACAAACACTTACCACCCCAGTCAGTGTAATGTAAAGATGAATGAAACAGTTACAATACAAACACTTACCACCCCAGTCAGTGTATAAATGAATGAAACAGCTACAAACACTTACCAACATAGCCAGTATAAAGGTGAATGAAACAGCTACCCAATAATTTATCATCATAGCAAGTGTATAGATGAATGAAACAAATATCTTGCCACACTTACGAAACAGCAGCTTCCTACACTTACCACCATAACCATAATGACAGCTGTAGACAACCCAGGCTAGAGCCGCTGCCCAGGCCGGCCGATGGAGACCCCCGTATGTGAGTTGGGTCATGGTATCCCACGTGATATATAAAGAAGGGTCCGTAATGTATGGAATGTTATAACTCCACATCCCAAACACCACCAATAAACCCGTCAGTGTTGCCAACGTCCACCCGACTGCCACTACAAGCTGAAAATAATGTTTATTCACTCGTTACATTACTTCCATTTGGAGATGATACATAGAGATTATTGGCAAATGTTTTCTGATGGAGGCTTACTTTATATATGGAAATAGATTAGTGATTATGACTAAATTGATAGAGATACTTTTGGAGATGGAGATTACCCTAAGGTAATCACACACTTTGGAGCATCTCGATTCCTCCAAAATATGCCAGAAAACTTAAGAATACAAAAATACACAAATATACAACAAAATAAAAAAATGAAAACACTAAACTGGCAAAGGTTTGTCAACACACTTGATCACAAAACAAACACCAGCAAACTCTACAAAACTCTAAACAGCATCACACTGTCCAACAGCAACACTACACAATCACATGTAGCCATCATAACAACAGACACTGTACCCTCAAATAAACAACAAGCAAACGCCTTCATCCAGCATTTCTCGCATGTCAGTCACCATCACCCTCACCCTGAACACTGATGAGTTATCAGACATAAGAAAAATGTCATCACTGACTCAGACTGTGCACCATTCACAAACCGTCAGACGTATCAAATCATCCACAACCTCAAGCACTCATCTGTCTGTAGCCCTGACAACATCAGTAACATACACCTTAAACACCTTGGACCACAATATCAGAAGAAGCTGGATGGAGCCATTGTGGATGTCTGTCCAGGATGCAACACACATAATGGAAGATTGCAATATACACAACCACAAACAACACAACGTACACTCTCTGAGGGCACTGTGGGAAAGCCCGGCACAGGAGCTCGGGGCTGCTCGGCCAGACAGCTTGAAGAACTTCAACAACAACAACTACTACTACTACATCTACTACTTACTACTATTACAACTACTACACCTACTATACCTACTACTACTATACCTACTATATTTAATACTAGTACAACAACTGCTACTACTATACCTAATACTACTTCAACTACTACTACTACTACTACTACTATAGGTACAACTACTACAACTACTGACCACTACTATAACAACTACCACCACTACAACTACTACACCTACTACCACTACAAGGGCCCAGTGGGGCTGACTTTATTCTCTGTGAATATTAGTTATCCCCCATATGGCTAGAATAAAGATTGTTGTAGGATCTGGTCACTTTCTAGTGGATTTGACGAGATCTGCCCACATGGATTAAAAATCCACGTGACGTGTCCCCACTGCTGTGTGGACCGCCAGCACACAGGGGGTGCATGTCCCTTTGCATGCAGTAGTGTAAACTCTCTCCCACTTATGGTCCCTTCAGGGCTGGTCTCATGGAAGGTGCAGCCCCACTTGTAGCTCTTGTGGTAACATGGACTTGGGCCCACAGCACTGACTGTGGGATCGAAGACCTTCTCCCCAATCTCCCTGGCGGTCGGAGGCCCCCAAACTCCCTGGTCCAGTAAGCTCTGGTCCCATTTCCCTGGGATGTGCTTCGGTAGCCCAGGCATATAGGGCCAGCCCCTCCTTTATTTTAATTTGTTTGTTCACTGCGACCAGAGCGTACCGGGGGTCTGTGGGGCAGGAGGCCATTCTGCCCCGGGAGAACATCAACAACAACAACAACAACAACAACAACAACAACAACTACCACTACAACTACAATTCACAACATACATACATACTACTCACCCCATTCATCTTTGGTCTTGTGTTTCCTTGCTGGACAATGATGTAGCCAAGCCAAATACCAATCATCCAAGGCGTGGCTCGACACCAACTCTCAAAGTAAACTTTATCATAATACTCACTAGACTTTCTGTGGAAATAATAATATAAAATGAGGTTCAGTTTGGCGTCTACCTATCTGTCTGTGTGTCATTCTTTGGAAATAATAATACAAAATGGGTTCAGTTTGGCGTCTACAAGTCTGTCTGTCTGTCTGTCATTCTGTGGATACAAAATGGGTTCAGTTTGGCGTCTACCTGTCTATCTGTGTGTCATTCTTTGGAAATAATAATACAAAATGGGTTCAGTTTTGCGTCTACAAGTCTGTCTGTGTGTCAAGTGGGGTTCAGTTTTGCGTCTACAAGTCTATCTGTGTATCAAATGAGGTTCAGTTTTGCGTCTACAAGTCTGTCTGTCTGTCAAATGGGGTTCAGTTTTGCGTCTACAAGTCTGTCTGTGTATCAAATGGGGTTCAGTTTTGAGGCTACCTGTCTGTCTGTCTGTCAAATGAGGTTCAGTTTTGCGTCTACAAGTCTATCTGTGTATCAAATGGGGTTCAGTTTTGAGGCTACCCGTCTGTCTGTCATTGTGGTTGTCCTTCACACAGATAATGGTAAACTGAAGGGGCTATCAATTCCTCCAAACTATGCCACGAAACAAATTATCTCAATGTTACTATAGGATGGAGGATTCGACAGCCCTAAAATTTTCCACTAAGATAATTTGTCCCCTTTTTAAAATATGTTGCCTGGTGTGAGAATAAGAGTAATAATCCTTCTTTGTCTATCTGTCTCTATCTCTCAGTCTTACTTAATTAAGGGGGTAATTCACTTTTGTTACATTGGAGTGCCATGATTCCTCTAAAGTATATAATATTGCCAGGAAATAGGACCATATGAACAAAAATAATGGTGTTCTGTTGCTTGGAATAGTTTGGAGGAATCAGTTGCTCCAGATTACCTGCTTCTCTCTCTCATTATTTTTTTTCCTTTTTTTTAATCGTATATTCATCCCTTATTCCCTTCCCCTCTCCTTCTCTTAATCCCTTACACCCTTCCCCTCTCCTCCTCTTAATCCCTTACACCATTCCCCTCTCCTCCTCTTAAATCCCTTACTCCCTTCCCTTCTCCTCCTCTTCATCCCTTACTCCCTTCCCCTCTCCTCCTCTTAATCCCTTACACCATTCCCCTCTCCTCCTCTTCATCCCTTACTCCCTTCCCCTCTCCTCCTCTTCATCCCTTACTCCTTCCCCTCTGCTTCCCTCTCTTTATTTTTCCCCCTTTTAAATCATATCTTCATCCCTTATTCCCTTCCCCTCTCCTCCTCTCCCCTCTGCTTTCCTCTCTTTATTTTTACCTTTTTTAGTCGTATGTTCATCCCTTAGTCACTTTTTACTCACAGGTCATATATTAATGATGTAGGTGGAAGGTCATTAACCATTATAATGATGGTTGGGATCAAGATGGAAACGGCAGTCATCACGAACAGCCACACCTTGCCTGGGTTACAGAATATAATAATAATAATAATAATAATAATAATAATAATATTGATAATAACAATAATAATAATAATAATAATAATAATAATATTAATGATAATGATAATAATAATATTAATAATAATATTAATAATAGTAATAATAATAATAATAATAATAATAATAATAATAATAATAATAATAATAATAATAATAATAATAATAATAATAATAATAATAATAATAATAATAATAATAATAATAATATTAATAAGAATAATAGTAATAATAATAATAATAATAATAATAATAATAATAATAATAATAATAATAATAATAATAATAATAATAATAATAATAACAACAATAACAATAACAACAACGATATGAACAATACAAAAAAAAAAGAAAACATAAATAAAGGTAAAAAAATGACAACAATAAGATGATAGATATATTTGACCTTACCTGCCCTCTTGTAAAAAAAGAGTGGAAGAATGATGAGAGGTGCAATAATGTACATCTGTGTGTCAGCTGATAAATACCAAGTCTGTCCAAGGCACTGAAACGAGAAGGAAATTTACGAGTAGGGAATTTAAGAGTAGGGAATGTAAGAATTAGGGATGTTAGTGTAGGGGATGTTAGTGTAGGGAATGTATGTGTAGGGAATGTAAGAGTAGGGAATGTATATGTAGGGAATGTAAGAGTAGGGAATTTAAGAGTAGGGAATGTATGTGTAGGGAATGTATGTGTAGGGAATGTATGTGTAGGGAATGTAAGAGTAGGGAATGTAAGAATAAGGGATATACAAGTAGGAATTAATATACGTGTCTTTTGTTTCTCCAGCTGTGTGTGTGTGTGTGTGTGTGTGTGTGTGTGTGTGTGTACTTATGTGTGTACTGTATGCATACATGTGAGTGTGTGTGTGTGTGTGTGTACTGTATGCATACGTATGTGTGTGTGTGTGTGTGTGTGTGTGTGTGTGTGTGTGTGTGTGTGTGTGTGTGTGTGTGTCGACAAGAACCAAGATAAATAAATAATGGAACTTCAATATAGACAAGTACTATATAACTATAATCATCACAATAAAAAAAAAAAAGCACACACACACATAAAAAAAAAAAAAAAAAATCATAAAAAAAAAAAAAAAAAAAAAAATCAACCAAGCATCATCATACCATATCCATAGAGATATTATTGATCAACAGGGCATCTTTCCACCAGAACTTTCGACACGTAGGCTCCCATCCATACCACCACCAGTCAGAACGAACCCCAGTGAGGAAGAATCGTGCCACGGTTGCATACATCCCAGCCACGAGCAGTATGGGAGGCGACAGTCTGCAGCATTTATAAGAGAGAAGATAAGGGGAGAAAAGGTGGGAGAGAAAAGATAAGGGGAGAAAAGGTGGGAGAGAAAAGATAAGGGGAGAAAAGGTGGGAGAGAGAAGATAAGGGGAGAAAATGTGGGAGGGAGGGAGTATTTTTTAGAGGAGAGAGAAGAGGTGGGAGAGAGAAGATAAGGGGAGAAAAGGTGGGAGGGAGGGCGTATTTTTTAGAGGGGAGATGAGGTGGGAGGGAGTATTTTTCAGAGGAGAGAGATGAGGTGGGAGAGAGAAGATAAGGGGAGAAAAGGTGGGAGGGAGGGCGTATTTTTTAGAGGAGAGATGAGGTGGGAGGGAGTATTTAGAGTAGAAAAGAGAAGAGGAGAGGTGGGAGGGAGTATTTACAAGGGAGAAGAGAAGGGGAGAAAAGGTGGAAGGGAATATTTGCCAATCTGTAGTTAGCTCTTTTATAATTATCTGTCAATATATGTAACTCCTGCCTCCTAGCTTATGCATTTGTGTTGGACATAGAGATGAAAATTTAATCTAAAATGTGTAATTCTCTTGAGCTCTCTTATAATTATCAGTCAAAAATATATGTAACTCCTGCCTACCTTATATATCTATGTAGGATGTAGATAGGAAAGTTGAAACGTCTTGATCTCTTGAGCTCTCTTAAGACACTATAACTGAGGAGCAAGCCACTCATAAAGAAGAAGGTGTCCACACTTAGGAAGCCGTTTCCGTAGACTTGGAATATCAGGCTCGAAAATGCATCGTTCTGTTCAAGAGAAGAATAAATATGATACAACTGCTCAGGGAGATGTTAATTAACTTGTTGTGAAAAAGGGGTGGCGTTTGATTTAAGGAAACAATATTATTAATTAAGGGACCCTGTGATGTTGTCAGAAAATTAGAAGTAATCATATGAGTCCTTCAAGTATTGCTACGAAACACCACCTATATGGAAGGAGCTTGTTTCGTGGCATGGTCAGGAGGAATCAGAAGCCTCCAATCCTCATACACAATCACAAGGTCCTTAAGGAGGAAATTCGGTGTTGATAAATTTGGAGCAACTGAATCCTCCAAACTATTCCAAGCAACAGGCCACCATTATTTCATTCAAATCTGGTCGTGTTTCTTGGCATAATTATATATACTTTGGAGGAATCAAGACACTCTAATGTATGTACAGCCACAATCAAATATCCACCGACACTTTCCTTCGTGCAAATAAATCAGTATCATATCAAAATATAATCATACAACAACACCTTACGTCAACTCAACCCTCTCAGTTATTATTATGAGGTGCTGCAAAATAATACACGTGTTGTTCTTTATTCACAAGATATTTACTACGATCGAAGGAAAGTGTTAGTTATTGTTATTATTATTATTGTTATCATTATTATTATTATTATTATTATTATTAGATGCTGCAAAATCATACACGTGTTGTTCTTTATTACTAAGATATATAATACGATGAAACGAAAGTGTTAATTATCATTATTATTATTATTATTATTATTATTATTATTATTATTATTATGAGGTGCTGCAAAATCATACACGTGTTGTTCTTTATTACCAAGATATTGACTACGATGGAAGGAAAGTGTCGGTGGATATTTGATTGTGGCTGTACAGTCGGTGGCAAGAGTCGTGTCACCACCTCTGCCAAGTCATGAAATATTATAAGCTTCACAGGCTCGTAAAATGAAAACCCAGAGTTGTTTACTAATTTTCCCCCCTGGATATTGTAATTATTCTGTGTTGGTGTGTGTGTGTGTGTGTGTGTGTGTGTGTTTGTGTGTGTTTTAGTGTGTTGGTGTGTGTTTTAGTGTGTTGGTGTGTGTGTGTGTGTTTCTGAGTGTGTGTGTGAGTGTGTGAGTGTGTTTCTGAGTGAGGATGTGTGTATGTGTCTGAGTGTGAGTGTATTTCTGAGTGAGTATGTGTGTGTGTATGTTTCTGAGTGTGTATGTTTGTTGGTTCCATGATAATTATCCTATACATTAACCCTAAAGAAACGCTAATAAGTAAGGCGACACGACTTTTACCACCGACCGTACTGTATATTATATTCGCTACGGGAACTAACTAGAAATTAACGTGAACATTTTGGTAAGAATTGCTTCATATAGGAATTGTAATGGTAAGGCGAGGTAAGAACTCAGTACAATAATTATTTTGAAAGCATCAATATTATTATTATTATTATTATTATTATTATTATTATTATTATTATTATTATTATTGTCATTGTTATTGTTATTGTCATTATCTTTATCTTTATCTTTATCTTTATCTTTATCTTTATCTTTATCTTTATCTTTATTTTTATTTTTATTGTTATTGTTATTGTTATTGTTATTGTTATTATTATTATTATTATTATTATTATTATTATTATTGTTATTATTATTATTATTATTATTATACAAAATGAACTCTGCGACGTGAAAGCTTAGATGAAAATGAAAACGTAAATCTTGTGATAAACTTAATGAAATCTGCAACTCAAAAAAATATGAAAATATTAATATTATAAAAAAAAAACATGAACTCTGCAACATAAAAACTAAAAAATATGAAAACATGAATCATATGAAAAAAAAAAAAAAAAATGAACTATGCAACATAAAAACTATAAAATATGAAAACATGAATTTATTTTATACAGAAATTAATTAAGGGGAAAATTTTGTGTTGGTAAATCTGGAGCAACTGAATCCTCCAAACTATTCCAAGCAACAACACACCATTATTATTATAGTTCATCTGGTCGTGTTTCCTAGCATACTTTGGAGGAATCAAGGCACTCCAATGTATCAAAAGTGAATTACCCCCTTAATGCATACTAAAAAAAAAAAAAAAAAAAAAAAAAAAAAAAAAAAAATTGAAAGAATGAATTTAAATTATATATATATAAATACACTCTACACTTACCAATAAAAGACCATTGATGTTGGCTGTGGCGAAAAATGTTACGTTTACTTGGTGACACATGATAACCCACGTCATAGACAGCACCCTGTCAACACACACATACACACACACACACAGAATGGTTTGATTAATTTGTTGTATGTGTATGTGTCTATATCTACCAGTAAACACACACACACACACACACACACACAGAATGGTTTAATTGATTTGTTGTATGTAGGCCTATATCTACCAGTAAACACACACACACACATACACACACAGAATGGTTTGATTAATATGTTGTACGTATGTATATAATCCTATATCTACCAGTAAACACACACACACACACACACACACACAGAATGGTTTGATTAATTTGTTGTATGTGTATGTGTCTATATCTACCAGTAAACACACACACACACAGACACACAGAATGGTTTAATTAATTTGTTGTATGTATGTCTACCAGTAAACACACACACACACACACACACACGCACACACACACACAGAATAGTATGATTAATTTGTTGTGTGTATCTCTAAAATTATCTACCAGTACACACACACACACACACACACACACACAAAATGTTTCATTAATATGTTGTACGTATATCTACCAGTAATTATGTATGTTATTCACTATTATGGACAACACACACACACACACACACACACACACACAAACTGTTTAATTAATTGCATCATTAGTTTTTCAGTTCATCAAAAAAAGATTGATTCATTAATTAAATATTACCGATGATTCCTGTGAGTATCCTGAAACCATTACTGTTCTATAATGGTGTATCCGATTCTAAATTATGAGGAGATTCTCTTGTTGTCAGATTGGAAGGCTACTGATTCCTCCTAAGTATGTATCGAAAACAGACGCCCTCAATGGTACACTCACAATCCAAAGTTTGTATCCAGGTCTTGTTGAAGTTTCGAATCATGGGACATACTGGTGAACCAATTACAACACTTATCCTGTTTCATATTTGCTTGAGCTTGCTTTATAACTCGATCAGGCTATTCGAAGCAAGCCTGGATACATATTTTGGATTGTAAGTGTACTAATAGGGGATCTGTTTCGTGTCATAGTTTGGAGTAATCAAAGACCTTCCAATACACTAACAAGAGAATAATATACAAACTGGAACCATCTTTTCAGTCATCAATCAGATATTATTCTTTTAAAAATTCGTGTCACCTCATGCCGTGGAGACAGGAAATGGTAGAGGGAGGTGACTCATTGTTGATTTTGAAGATCTTGCCGGCGTTAGTGTAAGCTGAGAACACCAATAGGTACTTGAGGTGACCTGGAATGAATGAATGAATGAATGAAGGAAAAGACAGTCACTCATTAATAATATAAACGCCAACAAAGACCCCCTACCCCCTCCCACTACGAGATACAGTTACTCATTAATGTACAGTTAGGAAGGAAGGAAGGAAGGAAGGAATGAAAATACAGTCACTCATTAATATAAACACCAATAAAGCCCTCCACCCCCCACCCACTCCCAGATATACACAGTCATGGAGGATGTATATGTAGAGGTGTATGTACATGTGTAGAAGTGTACAGTACATGTGTAGAAGTGTACATATGTAGAAGTGTACATATGTAGAAGTGTACATATGTAGAAGTGTACATATGTAGAAGTGTACATGTGTAGAAGTGTACATATGTAGAAGTGTACATATGTAGAAGTGTACATATGTAGAAGTGTACATATGTAGAAGTGTACATGTGTAGAAGTGTACATGTGTGTGGTGTTGTGTCTGTGAGTGTTGGCTTGGAGGGAGACAGACTAAACTAAAGAAATAACAAAACAATGGGTTCAATGCAAGAACCTTCTTGTTGTTGTGGTAGACGATGGCGTGCATGGTACTGCTACGATGGCTCTGTTGTTTGTCTATGAAGTCATCGTACCGGTATACCACACCGTCGTACGCACCACGGATAGACTATTATTCTTACATGCATACAACAACCCCAACTCCCTGTGTGTGCGTGTGTGTGTGTGTGGTTGTAGTCATTGTATTTTCATGAGTCCCGCCTACCCTTGTGTATCGTTGTAAGCCTGTTGACTGACGCTACGGCGCAAAAAAAAAAAAAAAAAAAAAAAAAAAAAAAAAAAAAAAAACCTCCCACCTTTGGTCAGTTGGGTCCTGCCAGAGTAAAGGATGTAGAAGTCGAGGAGTGAAGCCACCACCAACAGAGTAAACACCAGGCTACACACACAGCTTTAAGTAAGGGGGAAGGACGTTTTGTGTTGGTAAATCTGGAGCAACTGAATCCTCCAAACTATTCCAAACAACAGAACACTATTATTTTTTTTTGCTCTTCTGGTCCTGTTTACTAGCATACTTTGGAGGAATCTGGAGCAACTGAATCCTCCAAACTATTCCAAGCAACAGAACACTATTATTTTTTGTTCTTCTGGTCCTGTTTACTAGCATCTTTGCAGGAATCATGTCACTCCAATGTACCAAAAAAGAATTACCACCTTAAGGGGATAGTATACTTTTGGTACATTGGAGTGCCTCGATTCCTCTAAAGTATGCTAGGAAACAAAACCAGGTTAACACAAATAATAGTATCCTGTTGCCTGGAATAGTAGTTTGGAGAAATTATTTAGTCAGTCTTACTCGAACAGTGAGGGTGGAAGGACATATTTTCATCACTTCTCTTCAGACCATAATTATACAGACTGCTATATATTTTGTTGTTGTGATACAAGATGATAATAAATACAGGCTATGACTAAATATACATGACCTCAATTCTATTACAGTAATCTATATTTCTGTGATACAAGATAATTATTCCAAAAGTCACTGGGAATTACATACATGCTGTACTGCTGTAAAATTAATACACATGTCCTCTGCATACACACTATAATTCTGTGATACAAGATGATTATTGTATAGGTACTGGGAATTATATACAGGTTATATTATGTAGTAAATATACATACACTTCTACATATATACACACTTCTGCATACATACACACGTTTGTTGACACACTGAACTCACATGAAAGAGATAACTGCAGCGTCATATGAGACTTCAGGTTCCTCCACGTAGCACGCTTCAGGATAGGCATAGTAACCGTGGCTAAGCATGGTAAAAAAGAGGCTGACCTGTTCAAGAAGAATAAAGAACATAATATAATGGTATACAATTAGTAGTACACTCGTGATACGTAATTTCTGACCAGAGACGAACGGCTGGCACCACACACACACAAAAAAAAAAAAAAAAAAAAAAAAAAAAAAAAAAAAAAAAATGAGCAATACCAGGCGATTCGAAACTTTCTCCTCCTCACACTCTGGTCAGAAAGTATGTATCACGACTGTACACTGCTGGTAAATTCCTCATCCAAACAACACCATTATATTTGTCCATCATCTGCTTCTGTTTCCTGGTATATAATAATTATACTTTGGAGGAATCAAGGCACTCCAATCTACCACCAAAATATTTATGACCATAATATTTATAAAGGAGGAAAATGTGTAGGTGTGTGTGTTGTCTCTTTAAATGTGTAGGTGTGTGTGTGTGTGTGATGTTCCCTTAATTAAATGTGTAGGTGTGTGTGTGTTGTCTCTTTAAATGTGTAGGTGTGTGTGTGTAATGTTCCCTTAATTAAATGTGTAGGTGTGTGTGTAATATTCCCTTAATTAAATGTGTAGGTGTGTGTGTGTGATATTCCCTTAATTAAATGTGTAGGTGTGTGTGTGTGATATTCCCTTAATTAAATGTGTAGGTGTGTGTGTGTAATGTTCCCTTAATTAAATGTGTAGGTGTGTGTGTGTAATGTTCCCTTAATTAAATGTGTAGGTGTGTGTGTGATATTCCCTTAATTAAATGTGTAGGTGTGTGTGTGTAATGTTCCCTTAATTAAATGTGTAGGTGTGTGTGTAATATTCCCTTAATTAAATGTGTAGGTGTGTGTGTGTGCTTGGAATAGTTGGAAAGAAATCGATTGCCCCAAATTTACCAACACCCAACACTGCACTACCCCCTTAATTAATTAGATAGAGACCCTGACCCTCCTCCTCCTCCTCCTCCTCCTCTCCTTACCCCTAAATCATCCGAGGTACAGACACTCGGGATACAAGTGGTATAGAATATCTCGATGTTGGCATTGTAATTAATGGTGATGGCAGGAGCATTACGAGCGTCCATATTCTTGAGTCCCTTCAGTTTGTGTTGTTGTGGAAGGTTGAGGGTGAGCTTTGGTACGGTCTGTCCTGGTGTACACTGACTTCGTTCCCCCTCTTCTCCTTCGGGTATGATCTTCCTATGATGAGAGAGAGAGAGAGAGAGAGAGAGAGAGAGAGAGAGAGAGAGAGAGTGTGTGTGTGTGAGTCAGTAGGATAACAATATAATTATCTAAAGTTCTTATTGCTTGACACTGTTGGAACACACACAGACAGACACACACACACACACACACACACACACACACACACACACACTTTCAGATAAATTTATGGACAGTCCCTTTTTATAACGAACGCGAAAATATGCTCTGATGATTTATTGACAGATTTCCTTTAAGGGACCCTGTGATGTAGTCAGAAAATTGAAGATAAACAAATCCTTCAAATATTGCCACGAAACACACACACCTATATGGAAGGAGCTTGTTTCGTGGCATGGTCAGGAGGAATCAGCTGAAACCTTCAATTTTCATCCACGTTCACAGGATCCTTAACTACCACGTGTGTCCTAGTTGTTTAGATAAAGTTATTGACATCGTGTATAACCAACCAAACAACCAATCAAACACCAACATAATACCTACTACTCACCCCATATCTACTACTACTACTACTACTACTACTACTACTACTACTACTACTACTACTACTACTACTACTACTACCTACTCAGTGCTAGAATATATCCCAAATACAGGCCCAAAACTTGCTGAAAATAGATGTTTTTGTTGCCCCAACTCGATATGTGATTACCTACTACTACCTACCTACTACTACTACTACTACTACCTATATACTACTACTACTACTACTACTACTACTACTATCTATCTACTACCTACCTCCTCCTCCTCCTACTACTACTACTACTACTACATACTACTACTACCTACTACTACTACTACTACTACTCACCCCATATTGACAGAAGAGAACTTGACTACCTACTACTACTACTACCTACCTACTCCTACTACTACTACTACTACTACCTACCTCCTCCTCCTCCTAGGCTCCTACTACCTCCTCCTCCTACTACTACTACTACCACCTACAACAACAACAACAACTACTACTACTACTACTACTACCTACCTCCTCCTCCTCCTAGGCTCCTACTACCTCCTCCTCCTCCTCCTCCTACTACTACTACTACCACCACCTACAACAACAACAACTACTACTACTACTACAAAAACTCACCACATATTGATAGAACAGAACCTGCCCTTGAAGTCGCCTTTAGTGGAGGTGGTGGAGACACACTCGTCGTAAACACCATACAGTCCCCCGGAGCCAAAATAGTAGCCATCGTAAGACTTGCCCCACGAGTCCACCACTGCAATCATCATCATCATCATCACCACCACACACAAAAATGAGATTATTATTTTTCTTGTCAATCAACCACTCCAATCAACACACACAAAAATGAGATTATTATTTTTCTTGTCAATCAACCACTCCAATCAACACACATAATTAATTAAGACTAGGGGACTAGGGGGACAGGCTTGGGGGGGTTTTGGGGGGTGTTGGGAGTAGGGGGCAGGCTTGGGGGGGTTTTGGGGGGTGTTGGGAGTAGGGGGACAGGCTTGGGGGGAAGTTAGGGGTGTGTGGGAATAGGGGACAGGCTTTCTACCCACCCCAAGCCTGTCCCCCTATTCCCCCCCCCCCCCAAACCCCCCCCCCCAAGCCTGTCCCCTACTCCCGCACCCCCTTAAAATTTACCATTATTGTTTTTCTTGTCAGCCACTTCAATCAACACATATAATGAAATTTTAATTCTTTCTTTAATCGCTGCAATAATCACACACACAAAAAAAATGATATTATTGTTATTTTTGTCAACCACTCCATGCAATTATCACACACACAATTTTATTTTATTATTATTTTTTTTTTTTTTTTTTTTTTTTTTATGCAATCACATTCACTGGTATTACTGTTGTCAATCACCAGGAGTCAACTACTGCAATCACACACACAATGGTATTTTTTATTACTTCTGTCAGTCAATGCATTCAAACCCACAATGATATTATAATTACTTTTGTCAATATTACTGTAATTACACTCACTGGTATTACTGTTGCATATGTGGAGCAATTTGCAACTGGCTTAATGATTCATCCTTTGGCGAGAACACACACACACACACACACACACACACACACACACACACACACACACACACACACACACACACACAAGCATAGATGTACACACACACACACACACACACACACACACACACACACACACACACACACACACACACACACACACACACACACACACACACACAAGCATAGATGTACACACACACACACACACACACACACACACACAAGCATAGATGTACACACACACACATACATACAATCATACACAAACATACACACTCACTCACACAATCACACACACACACAATCACACACACACACACACATACACACACACACACGCACCTATATGAAAGGAGCTTGTTTCGTGGCATAATCAGGAGGAATCAGAAGCCTCCAATTTTCATACACGATCACAGGGTTCCTTAAGGGGGTAATTAATTCTTTTTTGGTACTTTGGAGTGCCTTGATTCCTCCAAAGTATGCCAGGAAACAGAACCAGAAGAGCAAAACTAATGGTGTTCTGTTGCTTGGAATAGTCTGGAGGATTCAGGTGCTCCAGAATTATCAACACAAAACTTCCCCCTTAAAAACAACAACAACAACAATATATATACACAACAAGGACTAACTTCTGGCTGCCCATGAGTTTTTGGCATCAATGTTGTCAGCCATATCCTCCAGAGCCTGGCTACATGTACTGTTTGGAGCCACAAGCCAGGGTAGGTAGATGTGAGGCAGATACACCCCGGCCTTCATTAGCTGTTTCATGGCATCGTCTGTGGAAAAATGTGTAAAGGGATTATTCATTCATTATTTTTATCAGGGTAGGTAGATGTGAGGCAGATACACCCCGGCCTTCATTAGCTGTTCCATGGCATCGTCTGTGGAAAAGTGTAAGGTTAATATTATTCATTCATTAGCTGTTTCATGGCTTCGTCTGTGGAAAAATGTGTAAAGAGGTTAACAATTCATTACTTTTATCAGGGTAGGTAGATGTGAGGCAGATACACCCCGGCCTTCATTAGCTGTTCCATGGCATCGTCTGTGGAAAAGTATGTAAGGTTAATATTATTCATTCATTATCTGTTTCATGGCATCGTCTGTGGAAAAGTGTAAGGGGTTATTCATTATTTTTATCAGGAACGCGTTGTAAGGTTGTTTAAGGGACCCTGTGATGTAGTCAGAAAATTGGAGATAAATGATTCCTTCAAATATTGCAACGAAACACTAACTGTATGGAAGGAGCTTGTTTCGTGGCATGGTCAGGAGGAATCAGAAGCCTCCAATATTCATACACGATCACAGGGTCCTTAATGTACAGTCGTGGTCAAAAATTATCATCCATATATGGGGGCAACTCACATAAGAGTTTGATAGCTTCCCTCTGTTCCTTAGCTGATAAACTTTACAATAAATTGGTTTAATATTATCTGTTAATTAAGTTACTACAAGCAGCTACACACTACTGAAAACAATAACATCATAATTATGTGAACGTGAAAACATTAGACAGTAAATTGTTTGAGTTACACATATGTGGGTGATGATTATTGACCATGACTATACTATTGCTCAAAAAAGTATCTGGAAAAAACAAAAAAACAAAACAATAAGACAAATCGGACGAATGTTTCTGGTAAATGGAAGGAGACAAGGCGTGAAGTTTTGTTCATTATGAGAGCCATCGCACCCTGTATTGTTTTTCAGATACTTTCTTGAGCAATGGTACAGTTGCCCACACATGAATCTGGTACGCCTCGCTACTTGTGAGATACCTACATCAACAAGAAAAGTGAGCAAAAGTTATATATAGTTTGTTGAAAAGCAGACTAATAATATTGTACTGTCTGCCTGTCAACAAACTACATCTTTTTTCACTTTCCTTTCTTTTGCATGTGTTGGCAGCTGTATGTACATCCGATTCTTATTATGTCTGCCAGTCCTAGAGAAACAGGTTGTAAGGTTGTTTTATATACATTCAGTTCTGTCACGCTACCCATCAAAGAAACATAGTGTTATTTGTTATTAATGTAGATAATTGGATTATATTAATATAATGTGTCTTATAAATAGGCTAAAAAGATATTATTTTGACTGTATGGTTGCCTATATATATAATTAGATATGTTGGCAGATTAAATATCATAATGTCAGTGAGAAAATAACTGAGATAAATTGTCAGCATTATAAGACAGTGTTCTTGGTAGGTATCTGGGCAATCGTGTTCCATCGTTGCTTAAAGTGGTAATTCTTTTTTGGTACATTGGAGTGACAAGATTCCTCCAAAATATGCTAGGAAACAGGACCAGAAGAGCAAATATAATAGTGTTCTGTTGCTTGGAATAGCTTGGAGGATTCGGTTGCTCCAGATTCCTCAAAAATATGCTAGGAAACAGGACCAGAAGAATAGTTTGGAGGATTCGGTTGCTCCAGATTTACCAACACAAAACTTCCCCCTTAAGGACCCTGTGATTGTGTATGAGAATTGGAGGCTTTTGATTCCTCCTATCTATGACACGAAACAAGTTCCTTCTATATAGGTCTGTTTGGTGTCAATATTTGAAGGAATCATTAACCTCCAATTATCTTAACTAGAACTTATTCCCTTGTCTTGTAATCTCAGGAGTGGTAAGGATATGATTGTGCAACTGTTTTGAAATGAACCAACAACTGAGTCATTATCTTATCATCAAGGAACTGGAGGGTAGAAACAGAAATTGGGTAACTCTTGCCTCATCTATCAGGAAGTGAAGGTCACAAGGTGTGTTTATCTGTTATGGAAACTGTTTACTATATTTGACGCTGAAGTGGAGATTCTCTTAATGATTCCTTTAAGGGGGTGCTGGAGTAGGGGGCAGGCTTGGGGGGGGGGGGGGTTGGGAGGTGCGGCAATAGGGGGACAGGCTTGGGATGGGAAGAAAGCCTGTCCCCCTACTCCCGCACAACCCCTAACCCCCCCCCCCCTCCAAGCCTGTGCCCCTACTCCCGCCACCCCCAATACCCCTCCAAGCCTGCCCCCTACTCCCGCACCCCCCTAACCCCCCCCCTCCAAGCCTGTCCCCCTACTCCCGCCACCCCCAAAACCCCTCCAAGCCTGCCCCCTACTCCCGCACCCCCCTAAACACCCCCCCCAAGCCTGTCCCCTTACTCCCGCACCCCCTCAAACTATGCCACGAAACAAATCACCTCAATGGCCTTTTTTGGAGGATTAAGAAACCTTCCAATTCACCAACAAATAAATCTCACATTAATTAAATCCAGTAAAAAAAATGAAGTCAAGAGTTGATGTTTGTTCAATTGGTCAGTAGTAAGTTCAGGCATATTATTTATTATTCTCTTTATTTACTACAGTTAGGTTAGGTTATCACACATTCACTTTATTTCCATCATTCTCTCTTTCTCGGTACTGACTGATGTTTGTTACTGTCAGAATAAATAGGTTAATTAATAATCATGCACGAAATGTTAATAATCATGCACGAAATGATGATAATGCTTGTATTATTATATTATTCGGTTTTTACAAATGTATGACTGGGAGTTACGTTGACTTCAGACAGTGTAAAGGGAATAGAGACTAAATTGATCTGTGTTTCCAGCTTTCTCCCCGTTTATACCTCAAAGTCCTACATGCCAAATGATTATAATAATATGTTAGCCAACTTGGAACACAATTATGGAAATCATTACAAATCCTTTAAGGAGGAAATTCGGTGTTGGTAAATTTGGAGCAACTGAATCCTCCAAACTATTCCAAACAACAGAACACCATTATTTTTGCTCTTCTGGTCCTGTTTCCTAGCATACTTTAGAGGAATCAAGGCACTCCGATGTAACAAAAGCGAATTACCCCCTTAAACCTTATCTTTACATATTTTTACTACATTTATAAGCTACAGACAGTCAATAAAAAAGCTTCCGTTTTTACAAATATTAATTCACATACGGTACATAAACTATTACCGAAGATACGAAAAGTCATAAAACAAGACTTAAAAAATGATTAAACTAATTTTCACTGACGAATAAAAAAATATGTTTGGTAACAGTTTCACCTTCAAGCACTTTATAAACGCACACAATATGATATTTTGACTCTGTACATTCCTCTGATACTTGTTGACTATGATACAAAACACTTGACCAGTTTAATTAACATAAGAAAATAAACGATTGGAAAGCCCACCAACACCGATACAAATCTAGCATCAATCATCCTATCCATTCAGCCTCACCACCTCATGGGTTCGTGTGTAAAATTATTATTACCTGCTTGACTGGAATATGGTTGTGGAGTCTTTTGGTTCACTGACACCCCCTCCACCACCACCATCAACACCAACACCACCACCACAACCACCACCACCACCACCCCATCCATTCAGCCTCACCACCTCATGGGTTCGTGTATAAAATTATTATTACCTGCTTGACTGGAATATGGTGGTGGAGTCTTTTGGTTCACTGACACCCCCTCCACCACCACCATCAACACCAACACCACCACCACAACCACCACCACCACCCCATCCATTCAGCCTCACCACCTCATGGGTTCGTGTATAAAATTATTATTACCTGCTTGACTGGAATATGGTGGTGGAGTCTTTTGGTTCACTGACACCCCCTCCACCACCAACACCAACACCAACACCACCACCACCACCACGCCCCTCAGCCTCACCATCTCTATGTTTCAAGTCCAACTGAGAATGAATGATAACCTCCTTTAATTAAACACTAAACACCACGTCCTGCCTGGTACCATCAATATTTCTTATCTGACAGAGAGAAATATAAAGTTGTCGTTTACTGATAAGGCTTCTTGACCTCATGGTGCAATCTTCCTTCTCCCCTGGCCCCCTACCCACATCAGTTATCAGCTCAAGGTGTAAATTAAGGGAGTTGCTGCAGTTACCTGAGTAGTTCTTGTGTGTGTGTGTTTTTTTTTTCGATGGTGTGTGTGTGTGTGTGTGTGTGTGTGTGTGTGTGTGTGTGTGTGTGTGTGTGTGTGTAATAAGGGTTGATGGCTGTTAGGGGATCGACATTTCCGATAACGCAACTTGTCAGAGTAAGATAACTGTATCTACAATACATGTATATATTTTTTCAATGGATTTAATTAAGGGAGAGGATGGAAACTGGATGAGTTAGATAGAGGAAAGGGGGGAGACGGGAGGAAGTGAAAGGTAGAAAGAAAGAAAAGAGGAAGAGAATGGGAGAGACGAGAGGAAGTGAGAAAAGTGCAACGGTAGAAAGAGAGAAAAAAAGGAAGGGAAGGGGAGAAAAAAAAAGAAAGGGGGGCAAAGGAATGAGGAACAACAGTTTAGTTAGTACCTTAGCAAATGAGTGAGGGATTTGCTTTGTGTTTTAATTTGAAGGAATTGCGAGGGAAAGAATGACTATAAAATATTTGATAGATTGTGCAGGTGCTAAATATAATAATAATCTACATCATATGAGTAATCCATAAGACTATCTATATAATTAACAAGACACTTCAGGACACTCAAATATATTAAGTTTACTCTGTTGCAATATATAGAAATTTGATGAAAGGCCAATATAGAGTGAAGGTTATCAGTGGGTGAAGTAGGGGTCGCTGAGAGCACAAACAAACAAACAAACACACACAGCTCCTCCACCACAACAAACAATATCACCCACCCACACACCCATCACCCACAGCCGGAAGGAGTATAGGGTTAGGTGAAGGTCCACAGTTCGGTAGTGGGGGCTTCCCTTGTCGGATCCTGCTGCTGCCTTTCGTGTCTCGACCCTCTCAATACACGACCCTATCAATACCCTCTCAATACACGACCCTATCAATTCACGACCCTATCAATACACAACCCTATCAATTCACGACCCTCTCAATACACGACCCTATCAATACACTACCCTATCAATTCATGACCCTATCAATTCACGACCCTATCAATTCACGACCCTATCAATTCACGACCCTATCAATACACGACCCTCTCAATACACGACCCTATCAATAAACGACCCTATCAATTCAAGACCCTCTCAATACACAACCCTCTCAATTCACGACCTTCTCAATACACGACCCTATCAATAAACGACCCTATCAATACACGACCCTATCAATACACGACCCTATCAACACACGACCCCCCTCTCAATATGTATACAACATCAGAGAAACGTTTAATCTATACATACTCATAACATCAGAGAAACGTTTAATCTATACGTACTCATAACATCAGAGAAACGTTTAATCTATACGTACTCACAACATCAGAGAAACGTTTACTTTCCACGTACACGAGATCTGAGAAACGTTTGCTCCCCACCTACACGACAACTGAGTAACGTTTGATCTCTACCTTCACATCTAAAAAACGCTTATTTTCCACAAACACGACAACTAGGAAACGTTTGCTGTCTACCTGATCAACATACCCTAATTCTAATCTCTCTATTTCATTGGTGCTGACAGAGAAAGTGGAAGGAAACAGTTGGAGGAAGAGGAGGAGGAGGAGGAGAAGGATGGAGATTGGTAGTGGAGGTTGGAGATTGAGGATGGAGGTGGTGGTAGAGTTGCTGTTGGTCGGCCTCTTATGTCTGACCGTCTCACAGGCTGTTGTCGTTGGTGTGAGAAGAATAGATTACCCAAACCTCACACTTGTAGATTCCTTCACTAAGAGCTCTGGGGAAGTGTGTGTGAGGGCTGTGAGTAGTGGTGGTGGTAGTCGTGGTGGTGTTGTTGTGAGTAGAAGTGGTGATAGTGGTAATGGTAGTCGTGGTGGTGGTGTTGTGAGTAGTGGTAGTGGTGGTAGTGGTGTTGTGAGTAGTGGTAGTGGTGGTAGTGGTGGTGGTAGTGGTGTTGTGAGTAGTGGCAGTGATAGTGGTAGTGGTAATGATAGTATTGGTGATAGTCTTAATGATAGTGGTAGTGAGAGTGATAGTAATAATGGAACTGATAGTTTTAGTGATAGTGATGGTGATAGTGGTAGTGATAATGGTAATGATAGTGATAGTGGTAATGATGGTGATAGTGATAAGAATAGTGATAATGGTAATGATGGCGGTAGTGATAGTGATAGTGATAGTGATGGATATGGTGATAGTGATAGTGATGGTGATAGTGGTAGTGATAGTGATAGTGATAGTGATAAGAATAGTGATAGTAGTAGTGATAGTGATAAGAATAGTGATAATGGTAATGATGGCTGTAGTGAGTGATAGTGATGGTGATAGTGATAGTGATGGTGATAGTGATAGTGATGGAGTGGTGTTGCCTCAGCTCAAATTCCGTCTATTTGTTCGTTCTACCAGTACTACCAACCCAATGATGATCTTTGAGGCTGGGGAGACCACGGTACCATCTCACCATCTCATACCATACAACAACAATAACAACAACACAACCACGACAACAACAACAACAACCACGACAACAACAACAACAATAACAACAAAAACAACAAAAACAACCACATCAACAACAACCACGACAACAACAACAACCACGACAATAACAACAACAAAGACAACCACATCAACAACAACCACGACAACAACAACAACAACAACAGCAACAACAACAATGTAAACAACAACTACAATAACAACAAAAACAACCACAACAACAATAACAGAAGTACCAACAGCAAAAACGATAACAACACGAGTACCACTACCACCACTACCACCAACAATAACAACAACAACAACAACAACAACAACAACAATACCAACTGGACAAAACTATCTATAAACACCTTATCGTAAGTTTGTTTATCTACGGTACAATGTTTATCTCTGTTTTTATCGTGTGACCTGTTAAGATTCTTCATTATTTTAAGGAAGGACTCTGGTGATAAATTGGAGACTTCTGATTTCTCCTGACTCTGCTACGAAACAAACTCCTTCCCTATAGGTGGTGTTTCGCGCATTAATTAATTGAAGGACTCATTTGCCTCCAATTATTTTCTAACTATCCTACATCACAGGTTCCTTTAGGGATATACTACACTAACGTTATTAATTAAGAGGTTACTACACTAACTTTTGGAGTATATACAGGGTGTTTCAACAAAGGCTATATTAAATTGGATTAAATTAATGAGGAGAACACAGAAAAGATTTGTGATTAAAGGTGTAAAAAACATATGTGGGTTTCACTTCAACTTTCACCCTCATTAAGACAAAAAAAAAAAATATATATTGTAACAGGCAAACTATGCATACAGAGACTATTTACCATAAAGACATTATGATTTAGAATTACCCAATGTAACCTTTGCTGAAACACCCTGTATATGAGTGCCTTGATTCCTCCAAACTATGACAGGAAACAGAACCTTTTAGTATATTGGAGTGTCTTGATTCCTCCAAAGTATAATTACTGTATTATGTCAGGAAGCAGAACCATATATGAATAAAACTAATGATGGTTTTTGGCTTGGAATATTAATTTTAGTTATTGACTAATGTGAGAGGAGAGAGAGAGAGAGAGAGAGAGGAGAGAGAGGAGAGAGAGAGAGAGAGAGAGAGAGAGAGAGAGAGAGAGAGAGAGAGAGAGAGAGAGAGAGAGAGAGAGAGAGAGAGAGCGAGGAGAGAGAGAGAGAGAGAGAGAGAGAGAGAGAGAGAGAGAGAGAGAGAGAGAGAGTGTGTGTGTGTGTGTGTGTGTGTTTACGAGAGAGAGAGAGAGAGAGAGAGAGAGAGGAGAGGGAGAGAGAGAGAGGAGAGAGAGAGAGAGAGAGAGAGAGAGAGAAATAATAATGACTTGTGGTAAATATTAAAGGTTAAGAGGAGGGTAAACCATGGAGTGATAGATAAGATTTGAAGTGTGACTCTCGAACTTTGATGACTCCCCTAAACTCTGTCAGGAAACAACACTAGAGACCCCAAGTGATGCGTTCATAAATAAGGTATCTTCTGTTTTGGGGCACAGTTTGGAGGAATCAGTAGCGCCTCCTATAGTTTTATTCACCTATTTTCAGATATTCACTCATATCACTTAATTAATCAAACCATTCATTATACTATTCAGTCAATTATTTTAAACGAAAGGATCAGACATTATTTAAACCAGTCAACTAACCAAAACATTCCTTCTCTCTCTCTCACTCAATCAACTAACCAATCAACCAGTCAAACTTTTCACTCTCTCAGTTAATCAACCAACCAATCAACCAGTCAAACCTTCTCTCTCTCACTTAATCAACTAACCAATCAACCAGTCAACCTTTCACTCTCTCAGTTAATCAACCAACCAATCAACCAGTCAAACCCCCATTCTCTCCCTCACTCAGTCAACCACCCACTCAACCAATCAAACCTTCACTCTCCTCCCTTAACCAACAAATCAACCAACTAACCATCAAACAAGCAATCAAATATTCACCTTCTCACTCACTCAATCAATCAACCAACAAATCCTCACCCTCTCACACTCATTTCTTTCACTCATTCACTCACCTTCTCACTCATCCTCACTCAATCAATCAACCAACCAACAATTCACTCACTCACTCACCCTCTCACTCAACTCCCACCAGGATAATATTACACAGCAGCACGTGTTGGTTGTTGGTGTTGGTGGTGTTGGTGGTGGTGGTGGTCGTGAGTTAGTCTTCCATACGCGTCCAGACATGTTCCAGTCAGCCTTCCAGTTCCAGGAGATTCAACTCTTTGCCAAGGTGTGTGTGTGTGTGTGTGTGTGTGTATGAAAACATTATTATCATTATCATTATCATTATTATCATTAACATTATTATTATTATCATTATTACTATTATCATTATCATTATCATCATTATAATAATAATAATAATAATAATAATAATAATAATAATAATAATAATAATAATAATAATAATAATAATAATAATAATAATAATAATAATAATAATAATAATAATAATAATAATAAAAATAATAATAATAATAATGATAATAATAATTTAGTAACCTTAAAATAATAAAAAAGAGAAGTTTGTTTACATCAATAAAATCTCATCTTTATTGCATTCATCATTAACTGAAATAAGGAATAAATAAAGCAATTATGTAATAGGAAATAAAGAAGGAAGTAGGGGGGGGGGAGGAATAATATACTGAACACTTCTATTACTTTATAACAATACTTTCTATGTAACATTTCAGGGCAGGTTGGAAATCAGCGACTGTCAAGAAAAGGGTAAGAACTGACCCCTGGTTTTTTTTTTCCTTTCTTTCAATTTTTTTTTCTGTGTGTGTGTGTGTGTGTCATTTGTTCGTTCTCTCTCTCTCTCTCTCTCTCTCTCTCTCTCTCTCTCTCTCTCTCTCTCTCTCTTCTGAGTGTGTGTGTGTGTGTGTGTGTGTGTGTGTGTCTTTCCCTTATTCTCTCTCTCTCTCTCTCTCTCTTCTCTCTCTCTCTCTCTCCTCTCCTCTCTCTCTCTCTCTGTGTGTGTGTGTGTGTGTGTGTGTGTGTGTGTGTGTTTCACATATTCTGTGTGTGTGTGTGTGTGTGTGTGTGTGTGTGTTTCACATATTCCATATTCACACACATACTCTGTGTGTGCATATATGTTTCTGTCAGTCTGTATCTTTACATATTCACACACACACTCTGTGTGTGAGTTTGAGTGTGTGTATGTCTGTGTGCATCTTTCACATATTCACACACTCACTCTCTTTCCTCCACCAATCCAACCCCTTCACATATTCACATACACACACACACACACACACACACACACACACACTCTCTCTCCTCCCCCAATCCAACCCCTTTACACACACACACACACACACACACACACACTCTCTCTTCCACCAATCCAACCCCTTCACACACACACACACACACACACACACACTCTCTCTTCCACCAATCCAACCCCTTCACACACACACACACACACACACAACACACACACTCCTCCACCAATCCAACCCCTTCACACACACACACACACACACACACACACACACACACACACACACACACTCTTCCACCAATCCAACCCCTTCACACACATACACACACACACACACACACACTCTCTCTCTTCCACCAATCCACCCCCTTCACACACACACACACACACACACACACACACACACACACACACTCTCTCTCTCTCTTCCACCAATCCACCCCCTTCACACACACTCACACACACACACACACACACACACTCTCTCTCTCTTCCACCAATCCAACCCCTTCACACACACACACACACACACACACACACACACACACACACACACACACACACACACACACACACACACACTCTCTCTCTCTTCCACCAATCCAACCCCTTCACATCCCCCTCCCCTTCAACACATCAGCTGATATGAACGAGGAAGAAGAGAAGGTGGGACCGGTGCTGGGGTTCCTCTCTCTGGCTCTGTGTTCTCTCCTACTACTAGTTGTCGTTGTGGCCGCTGTGGCGCTGATGTCTGCCTGTTACTTCAAAAGGTATAATATCCGGGTCTCATAATTATAGAACCATATGTATTTTCACTATCATGCAAAATACAGAAATATATAAAAGTTAATTAAGAGAATCTCCCTTTAATTAATTGAGGAATCTGTGATCGTGTATGGGAAATGGAGACTTCTGATTCCTCCTGACCATGCCACGAAACAAACAACCTCCTTCCATATAGGTGTGTGTGTGTGTTTCGTAGTCAATATGTGAAGGACTCATTTACCTCCAATTTTCTGACTACATCACAGGGTCCCTTAATTTTAACCTCAGTAATGTACAGTGATCTATTCCAGTTCCGTATTTATTTATTTATTTATTTTTATTTCTAGTTTTGCAGGCTTACAAAAGTTTCATCACATATATATATCATATCCTTGATAATAATTTCTTCCCTTTGTACAAAATAATAATATAATAATGTTGGCTCATTATTTTTAGGTTAATTAATGTTTACGTGTTGGCAAATGAGACTTTTATGTCGTACTAAATTAAAAAAAATAATAATTAATATATTTGTTTTCCTTCACACACACACACACACACACACACACACAGAAGAACAACAACCACCTATAACTCCCACAAGCCCATCACCTCGGAGATGGGGGAGAGAAGCATGTTGGTGATGGAGGTGAAGAAGAATGGTGGTGGTGGTGGTGGTGGTGGTGGAGAATAATAGTGGTGGTGGTGGTGGTGGAGAATAATAGTGGTGGTGGTGGTGGTAGTTGTGGTAGTGGTGGTGGTGGTAGTTGTGGTGGTAGTGGTGGAGAATAATAGTGGTAGTGGTGGTGGTGTTAGTTGTGGTGGTAGTGGTATTGGTGGTGGTGGTGGTAGTTGTGGTGGTAGTGGTATTGGTGGTGGTAGTGGTGGTGATAGTGATGGTAGTGGTGGTGGTGGTGGTGGTAGTGGTGGTGGTAGTGGTGGTGATAGTGATGGTACTGGTGGTGGTAGTGGTACTGGTGGTGGTAGTGGTATTGGTGGTGGTAGTGGTGGTGGTAGTGGTATTGGTGGTGGTAGTGGTGGTGGTGGTGGTAGTTGTGGTGGTAGTGATGGTAGTGGTGGTGGTGGTGGTGGTAGTTGTGGTGGTAGTGGTATTGGTGGTGGTAGTGGTGGTGATAGTGATGGTAGTGGTGGTGGTGGTAGTCTTGGAAAATAATTTAAGTGGAGTGGTATTGGTGGTGGAGAATATTCTGTTGGTATTGGAGTGTGTGTGTAACATTATACATTAGTAGTAGTAGTAGTAGTAGTAGTAGTAGTAGTAGTAGTAGTAGTGATAATGGATAATATATTATTGGTATAAGTGTGTGTGTATAATAATAATAGTAGTAGTAGTAGTAGTAGTAGTAGTAGTAGTAGTAGTAGTAGTAGTAGTAGTAGTAGTAGTAGTAGTAGTAGTAGTAGTAATGGATAATATATTATTGGTATAGGTGTGTGTGTATAACAGTAGTAGTAGTAGTAGTAGTAGTAGTAGTAGTAGTAGTAGTAGTAGTAGTAGTAGTAGTAGTAGTAGTAGTAGTAGTAGTAGTAGTAGTAGTACTAATAATATATAACATATTATTGGTATAGGTGTGTGTATAATAACAGTATACATTAGTTGTCAAAATAGTATGACCTAATTCTTTCTACAATAATACCAGTGTGGATAATATTACTCTCATTTTGTGTTTACATCACTTCTTACTGTTCCATCTCTCAGTTAATTTCTTCCTCGGACGCTAAATGACCTCATTGTTGCTGCGCCTAAGGAGAAGTTCGTGTCCTTTGAAAAGAAGTGTTTAATTAAAGGACCCTGTGATGTAGTCAGAAAATTGAAGATAAATGAGTCCTTCAATTATTGCCACGAAACACACACACCTATATGGAAGGAGCTTGTTTTATGACACAGACAGGAGGAATCAGAAGCCTCCAATTCTCATACACAATCACAGGGTCCTTAAGTTATTTCTATATTTTTGTATCTTATCTGTACTGAGTTGTGAGGAGTTTAGAGTCTCCAGAAAAGATGTGGTTCAGTTATTTATTTATTTATAATATTCTAGACGTGTTAAGTATGGGTAGGAAGTCTCTCTCTCTCTCTCTGTCTCTCTCTCTCTCTCTCTCTCTCTCTCTCTCTCTCTCTCTCTCCGCGTGTCAAGTGTAGCGAAGAAGTCTCTCTCTCTCTCTCTCTCTCTCTCTCTCTCTCTCTCTCTCTCTCTCTCTCTCTCTCTCTCTCTAAGTTAGGCGTGTTAAGTGTGTGATGAAGAGGACAGATTAAAACAATATGAAGAATATACATAATATGCTGTATGGTAAGGATGATATATAATATATATATAATATGCTGTATGGTAAGGATGATAATTGTTCTGTTCAATGATATATATATATATATATATATATATATATATATATGATAATTATTCTGTTCAAAGATAAAGGAGTTACTGAACACAAACACTCACGTTAAGTAACTATATTTATTTATGCATTCAATTTTATGTAATAAATTAAGTAATAAATATCCTATATAAATGTATAAATAATAATAAATATAATATTATAATGTATGCATAGTAATAAATATACTATTGTAATGTATAAATAGTAATAATTATAATATATAATGTATAAATAGTAATAATTATAATATATAACGTATAAATAGTAATAAATACAATAAATATGTAATCAGTCATAGACAAACAATTATTGTGATGTCATGTGTTGGTGTGAGTGTTGGTGTTGGTGTTGGTGTTGGTGTGAGTGTTGGTGTTGGTGTTGGTGTGAGTGTTGGTGTGAGTGGTGTAAGTGTTGGTGTGAGTGTTGGTGTGAGTGTTGGTGTGAGTGTTGGTGTGTGTGTTGGTGTAAGTGGTGTAAGTGTTGGTGTGAGTGTTGGTGTTGGTGTTAATGGTATAAGTGTCAGTGGTGTAAATGTTATTGGTATAAGTGGTGTAAGTGTTAGTGGTATAAGTGTCAGTGGTGTAAATGTTAGTGGTATAAGTGGTGTGAGTGTTGTTGTTGTTGAAGTTCCTCAGGCTGTCTGGCCGAACAGCCCAGTGGTGTGAGTGTTGGTGTAAGTGGTATAAGTGTCAGTGGTGTAAATGTTAGTGGTGTAAGTGGTGTTGATGAAACATAAATATAATCAGTAGAATAAGTTGTTGTAGTTAGACCAAATGTTGTTGTTATGGAGTTGTTGTTGTTGTTGTTGTTGTTGTTTCCTTCTCATGTTGTGATGGTGTTGGTAACAGTGTTTGTCCTGCTGTTACGATGGTGATGGTAACAATACTGTGACATTATTAGTACAAGTCACTGTACACCAACTCTGCTGCTATGGTGATGGTGATGGTGTTGTGATGATGGTGTTGTGGTGTTGGTGTTGTGGTGATGGTGTTGTGGTGATGGTGTTGGTGTTGTGGTGATGGTGTTGTGGTAGTAATATTATGATTGTCATAACATCACCAACTCTGTTGTTCGTGTGTTCGTTCGTTGACATTCAAGACGTTGGGTTGGATATAGTTGATGCTTGAGTCTCGTTGGTAATACACTCACAGCCTCTCCTCCCTCCACACACACACACACATACAGCTTCTAAGACGTTGGGTTGGTGTAGATTATTGCTTGGGTCTCGTTGGTAATACACACAGCCTCTCCTCCCTCCACACACACACATACAGCTTCTAAGACGTTGGGTTGGAAAAGATTATTGCTTGGGTCTCGTTGGTAATACACACACAGCCTCTCTTCCATCTACACACACACACATACAGCTTCTAAGACGTTGGGTTGGTGTACAATCTTGCTTGGGTCTCGGTGGTCATACACACACAGCCTCTCTTCCACACTCTATAGTTATTGTTAATATCTTGTATCCATTGTTCCAGCTGTCTGCATGTGTAGCCATGTTCACACTGACATGAGACACACTCTATATGAGTCAGGTTCAATGTTCCATTGTTGGTTTCAATGGTAAATGGCTTGGAACTATTGGTAGTACAACTGGCCATGACAGAAGATGGAGCCAGTAGTAATAGTAGTAGTAGACACACACTGAACACTACAACCAATCGACCAACAATACTTTGGACAGCCATTGTAATGAAGCTGAAGGTGTTGATGAGAATGACTGCAAACCTCCACGCCAGTAAATATATAGTCCTGTTGCTAAAATTAATGACGTACGAATTAACATCCGGGGAGTGTCCCGTCTGTCTCAATAAGCCCACGTTGTATTCCAACGAAAATTGTAGCCGTAAAAGTGAGAAGGGACTGCCTCTCTACCCTCGCTGGGTACATGGTAGTTATAATGTATGGTGTGTGTTGTAGCACTATAACTCTACCTTCGCTGGGTACATGGTGGTTATAATGTATGGTGTGTGTTGTAGCCCTATAACTCTACCCTCGCTGGGTACATGGTGGTTATAATGTATGGTGTGTGTTGTAGCACTATAACTCTACCTTCGCTGGGTACATGGTGGTTATAATGTATGGTGTGTGTTGTAGCACTATAACTCTACCCTCGCTGGGTACATGATGGTTATAATGTATGGTGTGTGTTGTAGCACTATAACTCTACCCTCGCTGGATACATGGTTATAATGTATGGTGTGTGTTGTAGCACAATAACTCTACCCTCGCTGGGTACATGATGGTTATAATGTATGGTGTGTGTTGTAGCACTATAACTCTACCCTCGCTGGGTACATGATGGTTATAATGTATGGTGTGTGTTGTAGCACTATAACTCTACCCTAGCCGGTACGCATTATTCCAGTTTGTATATTGGCTCGTCACCACAGCTCCCAGGCAGCTGATCGCACAGCTAGTGCTGACGTCACCCATCACTTGGCTATGACGTCATGGAGTGTTGCCAAGTAACATATATATATTAAATATTTATATTTGTTCCTCTTTATTGCTGCCAGTGTAATTGCCAATAATAATAACTGTGCATGAAAAATAAAACGTTTTAAAGTCGTGTTTTATGTTTCTTTCTCAAATGGCACACGTCTTTACAACAATTACGATAAGAAGTTATCATATAACCATTGGCCTTGCATTTCGCGATTTTCGCGCCACCGCAGGCAGGCAGCAACGCATTGGGAATGGTCGCAAACGAAGAGGAAGTCATATTGATAAGGTAATGAAACGATAGAGAAACCTTGCATTAAATATATATCTGAACCAGCCTAATACAAAGAGCCATGGATCAGACCATTAACAACACAGTCTATATGTGTATATATTGAGTCAGACAATTGTACAGTCACTTGGTGACAAGCTTGTTGTATAATACATCTTTAACTGTATACAGATTGGTCCACATAATCACACTCCCAAACATGTACAGTTGTACACAGTTAAAAGCTCTCATGAGCTTACTACTAGCTGACTTTTGTAACTGTATACATCAGTGATTCCCAACTTTTACACCGTATAAGTATTTATGTTCCAAGGAACCCCTATATGGTATATAATAAAAATCTTGATTCTACAGTATGTAGATAATTTGCTCACTACTACTACTGTATATACTGACTATACTATATATACATTGTACTGACTAACACGTGCGAGTATGTGGATGTCTGGAAAGGGTTTGTGAAGTGGTGTTCAATAAGAAGGATGAATTAAGATGGCTGTCATTTTGTAATACAGTGGCACTTAATAATTTTACATTTTCACGTGGAACCCCTGGTGATGGTCGGAGGAACACACTGATCTCGACTTTTCATTATAGGCGGTGTATTCATTTTCTACATTCATTTCTTACATCATCTTTCATTATATATTCAATGGATTATGAAATTTTATGTTAAAAACACCAGTCAAGCTGGAAATGAGCAAATTTCATGAATTGCCAGGAGGGTTAGAATGTAACTCTAACTAATGCATGGGGTCCACTGTTTAACCTATATGTAAAGCACAGATGCCCTCGTATCTGTCTAACACTAATATACTGGGCAGATTTTAATGAAACTTTACAAATGTTCCATATAGGTTACTCTTAGGAACTCTAAATTTCTTTGGAGTCTTGATATCATGTCTGGCTGTTTGATACATCTGTATCCCTTCTGAAACTGCTGGTCTGATTTCAATAAAACTTTGCAAACATGTTGTTCCTTATGTTCCTGGCGTTTTGATATATCAAGTCATTAAAACAGTTTTATTATGATTGCCACCTGCAAGTATATATATATATATATATATATTGTAAATACATTGTGCTTTGCAATGTGTGTTAAAAATAATTAATTTTGCATAAATGAGTGTCTTAATAATATGACCCTAACTCCAAAAAGGTTATACAGTACTGTATATATCTTTATATTTTATGTAAATAATATCCTCCGATGGCTAACAAAAGATTATTTTATTAACCCAAAGAAAAGCAACTGGCAGTGTAAGGGATAATATCAAATAGTGAAAAAGCTAACAGAAATCAAGTGGAGTTAATCTTCATAATTGGTGTTTTATTTGGCTTACGAAGACGAAACAAACTACGTTTTTGGGAGTGCAATCATAAGTTAAATAGTGAATTCCATTATATTTAATGTATATAAGATTGTAAATAGTAGCTTCGTAAATTCATGAATTGTTCTAGCAGTAGGAGACTGAGACCTATGGCAATAAATAGTAAGAAGTATTTGAGCTATGTACTGAAAATAAAGCCTAAATAAAAATATATAGAAAATTTGCAGTTAACGAAGACTACATGGCCTATTATTAGCCTACATGGCAACTCCTCATCGTAATTGTTGTAAAGACGTGTGCCATTTGAGAAAGAAACATAAAACACGACTTTAAAACGTTTTATTTTTCATGCACAGTTATTATTATTGGCAATTACACTGGCAGCAATAAAGAGGAACAAATATAAATATTTAATATATATATGTTACTTGGCAACACTCCATGACGTCATAGCCAAGTGATGGGTGACGTCAGCACTAGCTGTGCGATCAGCTGCCTGGGAGCTGTGGTGACGAGCCAATATACAAACTGGAATAATGCAGCTGGTACATGGTGGTTATAATGTATGGTGTGTGTTGTAGCACTATAACTCTACCCTCGCTGGGTACATGGTGGTTATAATGTATGGTGTGTGTTGTAGCACTATAACTCTACCCTCGCTGGGTACATGGTGGTTATAATGTATGGTGTGTGATATAGATAATTTATTATTTATTATACATCTTTGGACATGGTAACATTGTGTGACAATAAGTAACTCTAACATTCTCTTACTACCTTTATGATAATAAATGCTTCATTTATTTGAATATATAATTATACTAACAAAGACTACATAAGAATATTACAATGTAATACAAAACTCTGTAACAATGTATTAATAATTGATACTGATAGTAACGTACAAAGTATAACTGTATTTTATTACAATGTAATACATAACTCTATTACAATATATTAATAACTGATACTAATAGTAAATGTATAAGGTAATACATAACTGTATTACAATATATTAATAACAACATACTGATTGTAAATATATATAGTATAACTGTATTATATTAATAAATTTTTGCATATATTTATAAATTTACCAAATAATTCATTAGTCACTTTCATTTCTGTATAAATTAGTCTGATGAGGAACTACAAATAAATTAATATTAATACACAATATTGAAATAGTAATGAATTCAAACATATTATATAATTCACTTTAACATAAAACAAAGAGTTCGTGTCAGAATAGTCCAGGTCAGGTCAGGTCAAGTTAATGTGAGTTGTATTATAACATGTTATATGTTAAGGAAATAATTACAATATGTGGCACCGTGATAGTTGTATTGAAAACAACTTTGTGTTTGTATCTCCAGCCATTAACGTTTCCTGGCTCGGATAATGGACTGTGTGTATGTGTTTGTTTGTGTGTGTGTGTGTGTTTTGTTTTCAGTAGTAACGTGTTTGTGGTGGGGGTCCTATGTAAGATCCAGATACACCAGGTCAGATCCAAGATTCAGATACACCAGGTCAGATCCAAGATTCAGATACACCAGGTCAGATCCAAGATTCAGATACACCAGGTCAGATCCAAGATTCAGATACACCAGGTCAGATCCAAGATTCAGATACACCAGGTCAGATATAAGATTCAGATACACCAGGTCAGATCCAAGATTCAGATACACCAGGTCAGATCCAAGATTCAGATACACCAGGTCAGATATAAGATTCAGATACAGCAGGTCAGATCCAAGATTCAGATACACCAGGTCAGATATAAGATCCAGATACACCAGGTCAGATCCAAGATTCAGATACACCAGGTCAGATCAAGGCAATGAGTTATAAAGGTTGGCTGTGACGTCACGTGCTCCATATTGCCCGCTCATATCTCGCCATCCTTACTTTCTCTCTCTTGACATCCTTCCTGCTGCATTTCTTTTCTCTCTCTCTCTCTCTCTCTCTCTCTCTCTCTTATACACACACATTTTATCTTGCGATCTCTCTCTCGCCAACCTCATTGCCACTCTGTCTCTCTCTCTCTCTCTAGGCGTGTTAAGTGTGTTATGAAGAGGACAGTTTAAAACAATATGAAGAATATACATAATATGCTGTATGGTAGGGATGATAATTGTTCTGTTCAAAGCCATATATATATATATATATATTCTATATATATATAGGACAGTCTGGTAAAGCTTTAAAAACTAGAGTATCACAACATAAGTATAGCGTCAAGGTGGGACAACAAAGTAGTGGATTATTCCAACATAAAGCTATCAACAATCACCGTATTAATTGGGCTGGCTCTAAAGTTTTAGCTAAGGCAAAATGTTTTTATGAAAGAAATGTAATCGAATCTTGTATGATTTCTAATACATATGATAGAAATGTGAATTTGAGTTATGGTCATTTTAAGTGTGATAAAGTGTTGACAGATATGGTAATTAAGAGATTCCCGCCAGACTAATCTGGGCATGTGATGTGAGGTTTCTTTTAGCTCCACCCCCAGGTGGCCTATGTGTATATATACACCGACTATACCCTTTTATGTTTCACTCTGTCTGAGGATGTAATATACGAAAGTACTTACTGTTCTGTCTATTATTTCTGCTGTGGTTATTTTGCATACACACATCCCACGTTGAAGTGAGGTTTCTACATATATATATATATATATATATATATATATATATATATATATATATATATATATATATATATATATATATATATATATATATATATATATATATATATATATATATATATATACATAACATGCTGTATGGTAAAGATGATAATTGTTCTGTTCAAAGATAAAGGAGTTACTGAACACAAACACACGTTAAGTAACTATATTTATTTATGCATTCATTTATATGTAATAAATTAAGTAATAAATATCCTATGTAAATGTATAAAGAGTAATAAATATAATATTACAATGTATAAATAGTAATAAATATAATGTATAAATAGTAATATATACAATAAATATGTAATCACAGTCATAGACAAACAATTATTGTGTTGTCATGTGTTGGTGTGAGTGTTGGTGTTAATGGTATAAGTGTCAGTGGTGTGAATGTTATTGGTGTAAGTGGTGTAAGTGGTGTTGATAAAACATAAATATAATCAGTAGAATAAGTTGTTGTAGTCAGACCAAATGTTGTTGTTATGGAGTTGTTGTTGTTGTTGTTGATGTTATGGAGTTCTTGTTATGGAGTTGTTGTTTCCTTCTCATGTTGTGATGGTGTTGGTAACAGTGTTTGTCCTGCTGTTACGATGGTGATGGTAACAATACTGTGACATTATTAGTACAAGTCACTGTACACCAACTCTGCTGCTATGGTGATGGTGATGGTGTTGTGGTGATGGTGATGGTATCAATACTGTGACATTATTAGTACAAGTCACTGTACACCAACTCTGCTGCTATGGTGATGGTGATGGTGTTGTGGTAGTAATATTATGATTGTCATAACATCACCAACTCTGTTGTTCGTGTGTTCGTTCGTTGACATTCAAGTCGTTGGGTTGGATATAGTTGATGCTTGGGTCTCGTTGGTAATACACACAGCCTCTCTTCCATCTACACACACACATACAGCTTCTAAGACGTTGGGTTGGTGTAGATTATTGCTTGGGTCTCGTTGGTCATACACACAGCCTCTCTTCCATCTACACACACACACATACAGCTTCTAAGACGTTGGGTTGGTGTACAATCTTGCTTGGGTCTCGGTGGTCATACACACACAGCCTCTCTTCCACACTCTATAGTTATTGTTAATATCTTGTATCCATTGTTCCAGCTGTCTGCATGTGTAGCCATGTTCACACTGACATGAGACACACTCTATATGAGTCAGGTTCAATGTTCCATTGTTGGTTTCAATGGTAAATGGCTTGGAACTATTGGTAGTACAACTGGCCATGACAGAAGATGGAGCCAGTAGTAATAGTAGTAGTAGACACACACTGAACACTACAACCAATCGACCAACAATACTTTGGACAGCCATTGTAATGAAGCTGAAGGTGTTGATGAGAATGACTGCAAACCTCCACGCCAGTAAATATATAGTCCTGTTGCTAAAATTAATGACGTACGAATCAACATCCGGGGAGTGTCCCGTCCGTCTCAATAAGCCCACGTTGTATTCCAACGTAAATTGTAGCCGTAAAAGTGAGTAGGGACTGCCCCTCTACCCTCGCTGGGTACATGGTAGTTATAATGTATGGTGTGTGTTGTAGCACTATAACTCTACCCTCGCTGGGTACATGGTTATAATGTATGGTGTGTGTTGTAGCATTATAACTCTACCCTCGCTGGATACATGATGGTTATAATGTATGGTGTGTGTTGTAGCATTATAACACTACCCTCGCTGGGTACATGGTGGTTATAATGTATGGTGTGTGTTGTAGCACTATAACTCTACCCTCGCTGGGTACATGGTTATAATGTATGGTGTGTGTTGTAGCACTATAACTCTACCCTCGCTGGGTACATGGTTATAATGTATGGTGTGTGATATAGATAATTTATTATTTACTATACATCTTTGGACATGGTAACATTGTGTGACAATAAGTAACTCTAACATTATCTTACTGACTTTATGATAACAATAATAATTACATAACAATAATAAATACATAATAATTAATACATAACATATAATAATAACATAACAATAATAATTACATAACAATAATAAATACATAATAATTAATACATAACATATAATAATAACATAACAATAATAATAACATAACAATAATAATTACATAACAATAATAAATACATAACAATTATCTTATCGATGTGCCTGTCACGTGACGTCAGCGATCATGGAGCGCCATTCCTCTCTTCTCTCCGCCATCCTGACCAGATCTGTAAACACTCCATCTCCTACCCATGCTTTCCATCAAGGTCTCCAAGAACTTCTTCCCTTGTCTTCCTCTGGCTCTACTTCCCTCAACTCTTCCCAGCAAGCAATCCCTTTCTATTCCTTCAGCTCTCAGTCTATGTCCCAAGAACCGCAGTTGTCTCCTCCTGATACTGCTCATCAGCTCCCTCTCCATTCCTGCACGTTTTAACATTTCCTCGTTAGTTATTCTTGCTGTCCATGGAATTCTTTGCATCCTTCTCAGGAACCACATCACCGTTGCTTCTAGTTTCTTTTCCATATTCTTTTTAACAGTCCAACATTCACATCCATATGTTAAAACTGACCAAACGTAACATTTTATTAATCTGATTCTTAAAGACATTCTTAAGCTCAGATTCGTTACTGAATTTCTGATTCTCATGAAAGCACTTTTTGCCAATATTATTCGCCTCTTTATTTATTTTTCACAGTTTGCCTCTTCTGACACTGTACTTCCCAAGTAGTTAAATTCTCTGACTTGTTTAATTAGTCTTCCTTCAGTATATACTCGTACCCTCAGCCTCTCTCTTCGTTTTGTTACACCAAACGCCTCAGTTTTCTTTATATTTATCTTCAGACCCCTATCTTCAGCGGCTTCTCTCAATTCATTCACAAGTCTTTGCAACTTCTCTTCTGAATCTGCCAAAAGAACTGTATCATCCGCATAACGTATTTTAGTAACATTTCTTCCTCCAACTCTCAGTCCCTCCAGATCTTCGAGGTTCACCATGTATTTTTGTCCGTATAAAGAGAAGAGGTCTGGGGAGAGGACACACCCCTGCCTCACTCCTCTCCTTATATCTACTATCCGACTTTTCTTCTCCTATTCGCACAGCCGCTCTCTGGTTCCAATACAAATTTGCAATCAACCTAATATCTTTACCATCCACGCCTATTTCCTTAAGTATCTTGACCATCTCTCCATGTCTTACTGTGTCAAAAGCCTTTTTCGAAGTCAACAAAGCTCATATATATATGTCCTTCTGCATTCTCGACCGCTCTCTCAATTATGGTTCTTCGACAAAAGATGGCATTACTTGTGCCCTTTCCTGCTCTAAATCCAAATTGCACTTGTGCTACATTTTCCTCAACCTTTTTCTTCAACCTATTTTCAATACTCCAAGAATACATAACAATAATAATTACATAACATTCTCTTACTACCTTTATGATAATAAATACTTCATTCACCTGAATATATAATTATACTAACAGAGACAATAGAAGAATATTACAATGTAATACAAAACTCTATTACAATATATTAATAACTGATACTGATAGTAAATGTATAAGGTAATACATAACTGTATTACAATGTATTAATAACAACATACTGATAGTAAATATATATAGTATAACTGTATTATATTAATAAATTATTGCATAATGTTATAAAATTAACAAATAATTCATTTGTTACTTTCATTTTTGTATAAATTTGTCTGATGAGAAACTACAAATAAAGTAATATTTATTCACAATATTGAAATAGCAATTAATTCAAGCTAATTATATAATTCACTTTAAGATAAAACAAAGAGTTCGTGTCAGAATAGTCCATGTCAGGTCAGGTGAAGTCAATGTGAGTTGTATTATAACATGTTATATGTTAAGGAAATAATTACAATATGTGGCACCGTGATAGTTGTATTGATAACAACTTTGTGTTTGTATCTCCAGCCATTAACGTTTCCTGGCTCTGATAATGGACTGTGTGTATGTGTGTGTGTGTGTGTGTGTGTGTGACGTGTATAATATATATATATATATATATATGTGTGTGTGTGTGTGTGTGTGTGTGTGTGTGTGTGTGTGTGTGTGTCTTCTCAGTAGTGTGTGTGTGTTCTCAGTAGTGACGTATGTGTGTGGTGAGGGACAGTACAGTACAACAGTGACGTAACAGTAACGTAACAGTGACGTAACAGTGACGTGACAGAAGGGGAAGTCATCTAGGTCCTATTCACTCACGCTTTACAACAACTCAACACCCGAGGCGGAATAATTAATTATTTCGTAAACGACATCCGTATGTCATTTGTTGTCATAGTAATTAATTAAACATTTACCAGGATCAAAATAGAACTTTTTTATGTTGCAATTCCATAACAATATAAAAAGTTTATATCGCAAACCAATAAGAAAAATTAATGGAATATAATAAAAAAAGTTATGGAAATAGCAACGTGTAGGAAAGTTGTTTGTTACATATATACTGTGTTGTACAGTCACGAACACTAATATGTATTCAGGTGTGCTTCAAATACCTATAAAGACAGTAAATAAATACACAGTAACATCTCCATTGGAATCACTATGAAAGCCTAACTAATAATTGTAGACGAGTTGTGTGTGTGAGAGAGATAATAATAATAAGAGAGAGAGAGACATAATAATAATAATAATAATAATAATAATAATAATAATAAGGATGAGACAGGGATAATAATAATAATAATAATAAAAAGGATGAGAGAGAGAGAGAGAGAGAGAGAGAGAGAGAGAGAGAGAGAGAGAGAGAGAGAGAGAGAGAGAGAGAGAGAGAGAGAGAGAGAGAGAGAGAGAGAGAGAGAGAGAGAGAGAGAGAGAGAGAGAGAGATAATAATAATAATAATAATAATAATAATAATAATAATAATAATAATAATAATAATAATAATAATAATAATAATAATAATAATAATAATAATAATAATAATAATAATAATAATAATAATAATAATAATAATAATAATAATAAATAATAATAATAATAATAATAATAATAAATAATAATAATAGTAATAATAAATAATAATATTAATAATAATAGGACTCTACTTCTGCTGCTAACGGATATACACGACTGATAAGAGGGTGTGTGGGTATGGAGGTAATGATATCAAACTAAATTAATGAGATAGTTCGTGTTGGTTTGGTTGGGAAGGCTTCAGCTGCTTCCCTGTAGTATCCGGGAGATTTGGAAGAAGTTATTATTTTTCTTACAGTGATGTGGTAAACTCGGGATGGGTGAGGTGGGGAAATTTAGGTTAGGTTAGGTTAAGGTTATTTAAGTTAGGTTAGGTTAGGTTAGGTTAGGTTAAGGTTATTTAAGTTAAGTTAGGTTAGGTTAGGTTAGGTTAGGTTATTTAAGTTAGGTTAGGTTAGGTTAGGTTAAGGTTATTTAAGTTAGGTTAGGTTAGGATAGGTTAGGTTAAGGTTATTTAAGTTAGGTTAGGTTAGGTTAGGTTAAGTTAGGTTAGGTTAGGTTAAGGTTATTTAAGTTAGGTTAGGTTAGGTTAAGTAATAGTAAGGTTATTATTGTGGAATTGACGAGGTCTGCCCAAGGTGTACTGCAACCGGAGGCTCCTTTTTTTTTCTCCACTGCTGTGTGGACCACCAGCACACAGGGGGTGCATTTTCCTTTGCATGCAGCAGTGTAAACTCCCTACCCTTATGGTCCCTTCAGGGCTGGTCTCATGGAAGGTGCTGCCCCACTTGTAGCTCTTGTGGTAACATGGACTTGGGCCCACACCACTGACTGTGGGATCAAAGACCTTCTCCCCAATAAGGCCCCCAGACTCTCTGGTGCAGTAAGCTGTGGTCTTATTTCCCTGGGATGTGCTTCGGTAGCCCAGGCATATAGGGCCATACAGACATATAGGGCCATGCAGTCCCTCCTTTATTTTAATTTGTTTTTTCACTGTGACCAGAGTGTACCAGGGGTCTGTGGGGCAGGAGGCCATTCTGTCCCGGGAGAACATCAACAACAACAACAATAGATGGCCAAACTAGGACAGGAGTCCTACTAATGTCTCAACGCAGCAGTTCGAATCCGTCTGGAGATACATACTGGTGAAGTTATATCCAGATTCTGTGGTGTGTAGGATTTGTTATATATATATATATATATATATATATATATATATATATATATATATATATATATATATATATATATATATATATATATATATATATATATATATATATATATATATATATATATATATATATATATATATATATATTACTGTACTTAATACAAAATACATAATTAATTTGTTTTTAACATAGGTCAAATTTAGCTAACCATCATCTAGTGTATTGACGACATTGTGCTTCGGTTTGGCCATATAATTGATTTTTAATAATCTTAAACTTAGAAGATGCACACATCATTCAGGTAAATTTGCCTTGCTTCTACATAGTCACACTTGACTTTGACAGATATTTGTTGTTAATCTAACAAATATATCAACAGGAGATGGAATGCCATATTTAATATTTGATAAAAATGTTTACAGTAATACTAAGAATTATAATGTTGATTAATTTTGTCTATATTTTCTAAAAAAGTTTGATTTATTTAACCCACAATTATCTACTTTACCAGCTGTTATATAAGTATGTCTTTTGAGTCATGTACAATATTAACAATTTATTATAGGAAATAAAGTTCTTTATATTGTACTTGATGTTTTGCAAGACCCTTATACCTTATTGTATTTATACTGTAGGTGATATTTTGTCACTAATATAATTTTATAATGCTATCATAGGGTCTCGGTCCTTCTCTGTCTGAACTCTGCAAATTCCCTACATTCTCTGTCACACTACTTAAGAGTTTTCTGTTTGAAACTAATTTTGTACATAATTATAGTACAGGCACAATCATCTCGTCCTTAAGAATTGAAATAATGGTCAATCTCTACTTCTAGTCAAAGTTTAGGGGAAATTAAAATATGCCTCATTATAGGGGGACACTAGAGAGAACCTCTAGTTTCCTCATTTCTTCAATAAGTTATGCTTCTTTAACAGAGGTGAAATAAGGTTCCCTCTTAGCCAGAGGCAGTAATAGAAGAGGAAGAAGAGGTGGCTATATTCTAAAAAAAAAATTGTAGGAACATACCCATATTTAGGAAATAAGGCCAGCAATTGTGACACTGTTTGCTAAACAAACCATGGACTGAAATGATTAATAGAGGTGAGCTATGCACTATCTCCCTTCAGATACATTTTTTTCTCGGTTAAAATTAGATAAATGTTTAAAGCAGTTCATGATGAAAGCCTTGGTGAAGGGAAACACTGTTTTAGCTCTCTTGCTTCAGCAATAGAACGTACGGGAATTGATTTACCCAAAGATGTAGTGTTCTGTAAAATATCTGTGTACTTCAGAATGAAATATCTAAACAAAATAATTGACAAAGGGAAGAAGGAAGAAAATATTGTAGATATATGAATAGGAAAATGACAAGCTAAATAAAGTTATGCAGTAACATAGCTGGGTAAAATGGGAGATGTAAAAGAATGTGTGAAAAGTATTTTTCATAGCCAAGTAATTTTGTAAATTATACCGTAATTAGATATATGAACTGTATATACAACAAAGTTTGTATTGATATCTTCTATTAGAATATGAGAGGGTTAAGATATGTAAGCTTGTCTAGAATACCGGTAACATATATTAAGTCATATACAGCAATGATGTGATGGAGGGAGACATATATTAAGTAAGAACTTGGTATGTTACAAGTACGAATGGGAAAATAATGAGTTAGATTGTCACTACAGATTCTGGCGATCAAGGTGTGGTAGGGAGCAGCGCTCATCATGCCCTCCTCGTACAGCCACCACTTATTTATGACATTTATTCCTTACTCGGGATATTTCATGCTCTGTTTTCGGTATCAATCGCTTGCAAATCATATCGAGTTTGCTATTTCATACATAAATATTGACATAGGAAACGAAATGCGAAATTGGAAAATACATTACTGCTGGAGCATATTTCCCAAAAGAAAATACAAAGGGGGAGACGTGTTATCATATGGAAGGTGGTGAGTTTTGTGTACTGTGGAGCGGTTTGACATGTGGGGTTCCACTTGCTACTGCTACACCGGATTAAATAAACTCACTTTAACTTTTATTATACAGTGGTGTCCGTGCTGATGATGTTGTATATTCTTATATACGATGTGAAGTAGTTTTGACATTATGACTGATTTTCAATAATGCATACCATTGTAATATGAAAATATTATGAAAATAATTGTATCAAATGCGATTGTTCAATGGCAAATTACGAGTGAATTAGTAATTTTATATGAAATGTGGCACAACAGCAGTAATGTTCACAAGCAGACGACATCTCTCGGAGACTTGACAGTGTTCAAACCCATGTGTGTAGGCTAATAAGGCTACTATAGGCCTACATTGTTCCACAGTATCCACACTCACACTGCAGCTACAAGTCATCAGTCTCCACACTACAGATATACCATTATATTAGGTATGGTAATGTTTAGTATTTGAGTTATGAGAGAAAGGATGGTGTGTAGCATACAATAATTCCAGTGTCTACTGTTGGAAAAGAAAGAAAGGGGATAAAAGAAGGATAGGTAATTTATATAGTTTAACTATTAATGGAAGTGTTGTTTATGTATCAGAGAAAATGAGGGGCTTGGGTGTGATTTTTTATGCTTAACATAAAGTTTAATGACCATATCATTTCCTTAATAAAGTCTGTGAACTATAAGTTACACTACGAATTATTGTTTCTTTCGTGAAATACTGTGCCGGACTGCCAGATCCGTCCAGTCTAAGGCCTATACAGTTTCTCAGTTTGACTAGGGTCACCTGCCGGAGTAGGTCACTGTGGCAGCAATTTATTCAAGCTACAGATATGCCTAGCAATTGTTCTGTGTATGGGTGCAATAATACTAGACAAAAAACTGCTGGTACAAACATTAGATACTCTCGCTTCCCAAAGGAAGAATACCTGAGACAACGATGGATCCATTCTTGTTGCAGAAGTGATAAAATTAATGCAACTAATGCCGTAGTGTGTTCCATACACTTTGCAAACTGTGACTTCAAGGATGATTTGAAGAGCCATCTCCTTTGGATTGATACTCCATAACGACAAAGAACTATAAAGACTGATGCAATTCCATCTTTATTTTTTTGCCTCAAGGTGTGTGTGTGTGTGTGTGTGTGTGTGTGTGTGTGTGTGTGTGTGTTACTATTTAATAACAATGTTGGACAGAAATTGTCATATTAAATACAAAGGTGTGAAAATGAACATAGTATGAGCATGTGTTCACTGGATGGTATTGGAAAAATGTATTATAATATAAACAATAACAAGTGAGAGAGCTACAAGGTCTGCAAAACAGGGTTGGAAGAGAACAATTCAAGATATACTGTCTGTGTGTAGCAGTAAATGAAGAAAGCTGTGCTGATGTTGGTGCTACTGATGGTTACGAAATACTTCCTAATGATACCGGTAGTGATGGTAAAAGTAGTGGACTGGAATGTGTGAATAATGAAAATGAGGAAGGTAGTGGTACACGGGAAGGCAATGAGACACATATGTGTAATGAACTGGAACAGAAAATTAAAAAGTTAGAAGAAGAAAAGAGACAGCTGCTCCAAGTGGAAAATGATGCACTGAAAACTAAAGTGAACGGACTTGAGTCTGAGTCCAACAATAGTAATATTCATGCTATAATAAAAGGTGTCTTGAAACCAATGTTTATTTCTTCACAAATTGAAGCCTTCACTGTCTAAATATAATAATTAAAATGTTACCACCTTTATATACTTTCCTATTTAACATTATAATACAATATAGATAATATATCGGGTATAAACAGTACGATGAACAAAGGAAATAATGACGAGCTGAGATGGGTGGACAGAGACCTATATAGAATGGAACAGCTGACGTCATCATCTCCCTGGGACTCGTCTCGCGCTCTCTGGTTGGCTGGCCTGTCTGCCTAGGCCGTGGTCCAGTCTATCTCCTCCGACTTGTCTGTGGTCGGGGCTGTGACGTCAATATTGTTCGAGTGACGATCGGAGAGGTATCCGGCCAAACGGACTGGTGTGAACCCTGCATTAGGTTGGGATATATTATTAGATTATAGACTAGCTTATGTTAGGTTGTTGAGTTAGATTAGGTTTGGTTTGATGAGGTTAGGTTGGGATATATTATTAGATTATAGACTAGCTTATATTAGGTTGTTGAGTTAGATTAGGTTTGGTTTGATGAGGTTAGGTTGGGATATATTATTAGATTAGACAAGCTTGGGTTTGGTTAGGTTAGGTTAAGTTAGGTTTGATTTTATTAGGTTAGGTTGGGATATATTGTTTAATTAGACTAGCTTGGGTTTGGTTAGGTTAGGTTAAGTTAGGTTTGGTTAGATTTGGTTAGGTTGGGTTAAGATAGGTTTAATTAGATATGGTTAGGTTGGGTTAAGATAGGTTTAATTAATTAGATTTGGTTAGGTGGTGGTGATGGTGTCACATTGGCTGGTTGGAAACAAATGCATCACCATCACCACCACCATTACCATCACCATCAGAGGTACTTGCATCATCACCACCATTACTATCACCATCACCAGTGCTACATTCACCATCACCATCACCACCAGCATCACCATCACCACTACCATCACTATCACTAATACTATCACTATCACCACCACCATCACCACCAGCATCACCACCACCACCATCACCATCACCATCACCACCACCACCACCATCACAACCACCATCACCATCACCACCACCACCACCATCACCACCATCACTATCACTAATACTATCACTATCACCACCACCATCACCACCAGCATCACCACCACCACCATCACCACCACCATCACCACCAGCATCACCACCACCACCATCACCACCACCACCACCATCACCACCACCATCACCACCAGCATCACCACCATCACCATCACCATCACCACCACCATCACCATCACCATCACCATCACCACCACCACCACCATCACCACTACCATCACTATCACTAATACTATCACTATCACCACCATCACAACCACCATCACTATCACCACCACCATCACCACACTTACTCTAGAGGTGGTTCCGGGTGACATAAAATATAATCACTTTGAATTTTAATGATGAAATAAAAGGCCTTAATTTAGTTATATATAAACATAAAAGGATATGTTGTCATGTTTAATGCCATTTAATTAACCATAACAAAAATAACCTGGAAAAGTTGGATAGATTGACGTTGGCCAGCACAACCACAAGTGTCAGTTTGTATGTCCTATTTTATACCTATATGTTGGTTTAATAAAGATACAAAAGGTGATATTATTATACTACTTCTTGTCAGTTTGTATGTCCTATTTTATACCTGTATGTTGGTATAATAAAGATACAAAAGGTGATATTATTATACGACTTCTTCGAGGGAAAGTTCTCTTCGTCACTTAATTATTATTTATGATGTTAGTTATAAATCAATTTCGAATTTGTTTGATTGGAGTCAAAACGTGCCCTGTGATTGGTCAATACATTCTGAAAGCAAAAATATGGTTGGCTGACCGACTTCATGACGTCACATCACTCCGGCGTAAGTTAACGTTGTGGATAGAAGTGTAAATGTTGGAGTATAGAGACGTAACTTACACTCAGAGCAAATAGATACAAAGGCTCAAATTACTACAAACCTAAGCAGGAGACATCACCATACCTTATCATGCACCAACAACAAGATCAACTCGACCCCCACAAGTATACATATATTCATTCATTGAGAGGATACGACCAGCTGTACATGGAGTAGGATGTGGCGACAGAGGATGCTTGAAAGAAAAAAAATGTATGATAAAAAAGAAAAATGGTTTGGGGAGCGGATGTACAAAAGCTAGGATACATGAAATAAAAATAATATGATGGAAGAGAAGGATAAATAATGGAAATGGTACAAGGGCAAGGATGTAAAGAGGGTAAATGAAAGAAAAAATTATATGATGAAAGAGGGGAGTGGTACAAAGAAACACGGGAATAATACAGGGATGACGAGGATGTAAGAAATTAAAAATAACAAATAATCAGAAGGAAAAGTTTATCTGTAAATACGAGGAAGAAAAGAAAGACTAGGATACAAATACACAATAAAACTGCTACCTATCATCCACCAACCAACCCTAGAACCAACCTACCAACAACCAACACACCAACAACCAACCAACCAACTAACCACCCAACCAACTCAACCCACCAACCCACCCTACAACTAACCACCCAACCAACCCACCAACTCTACAACCAACTAACCAACACATCAACCCACCAACTCTACAACCAACTAACCAAACAACCCACCCTACAACTAACTCAACCAACCAACCAACTCAACCAACCAACCCACCAACCAACTCAACCAACCCACCAACCAACCAACCAACACATGAACCCACCAACCAACTCAACCAACAACCCACCCTACAACTAACCACCCAACCAATCAACCAACCCTAGAATCAACCTACCAACACATGAACCCACCAAACAACCAACACATGAACCCACCAACTCTACAACCAACTAACCAACCCACCAACCCTAGAACCAACCTACCAACCAACCAACCAACAACCCACCCTACAACTAACCACCCAACCAACCCTACAACAAACCCACCAACTCATCAACCCACCAACCAACCCACCCTCATTAAGTTAAGGGGCCTACATGTGGTGTAGTCAGAAAATTGGAGGTAAATGAGTCCTTCAAATATTGCCACGAAACATTACCACAATGGAAGGAGCTCGTTTCGTGGCATGGTCAGGAGGAATCAGAAGTCTCCAAAATCCAATACACGATCATAAACAGTGTCTATTACTACTACTACTACTACTACTACTACTACCGTGTGTGTGTGTGTGTGTGTGTGTGTGTGTGTGTGTGTGTGTGTGTGTGTGTACAAAGGAGTGAAGGAGTATATGTGGAAGTGTGTGCAAAAATAAGAGTCGGGGAGAAGGTTAGATTTTTTCTGGTAGAGTATTTTCAACATGACAGAGCTTTATTATTATTATTTTTTATTATTATTATTATTATTATTTACAAGTATCCAAACCCAAATTCCTTAGTACAGACCTCAATATCTTACCAACTACAATAACAACCAATAAGGATATGCAGGTTACAACACAGTATATATATAACAAACAACTTTCCTACACGTTACTATTTCCATAACTTTTTTTATTATTTTCCATTAATTTTTCTTATAGGTTTGCGATATAAACTTTTTATATTGTTATGGAATTGCAACATAAAAAAGTTCTATTTTGATCCTGGTAAATGTTTAATTAATTACTATGACAACAAATGACATACGGATGTCGTTTACGAAATAATTAATTGTTCCGCCTCGGGTTTTGAGTTGTTGTAAAGCGTCAGTGTATAGGACCTAGATGACTTCCCCTTCAGTCACGTCACTGTTACGTCACTGTTACGTTACTGTTACGTCACTGTTGTACTGTACTGTCCCTCACCACACACATACGTCACTAATGAGAACACACACACACTACTGAGAAGACACACACACACACACACACACACACTACTGAGAATACACACACACACACACACACACACACACACACACACACACACACACACACACACACACACACATTTGTACAGTCGCCAGCACTGCCGCGTGGTACAGGGGCTCACATGTTTAAGAAATTTAAGTGATTCAGTTCCTTAATTAAGCAACAAAGTTACTACATGTGCTAGTGTACCAAGAATACTCCATCTCACACACGTGGATTGTTTCGAGGTACTATATAATGACAGTGGTGCTACATCTCTGAATATGTGTGAGCCTCTGTCCACGCTGCAGTGCCCCCCAGTGTACCTTTATTACACACACACATATGTACGTTTTTTACACACATACACACGCACATTTTTACGTTTATTATACACACACACATATATGTACGTATATTACACACTGACACACACACATGTATGTTTATTACACACACACAATCACACACACATATACGTTTATTACACACACACACAAATGTGCATATGTGTGTGTAATAGTTTACACACACACACACACATTAGCATGACACACAGTTGTCTCAATGAGTGTGTGTGTGTGTCCTCTGTATGTGTGTGTGTGTGTTCTCTCTCTCATACTCTGTGTGAGTGTGTGTTCTCTCTATCTCTGTGTTCATGTGTGTGTGTACTTTCTGACTGTGTGTATCTGTGTGTGCTTTCTGATTGTGTGTGTGTGTGTGTGTGTCAAAAACATACCTGTAGTAAGACTTACAAAATCGGGTTGAGATTTTTCAAGTTTTAAAACTTTTTTGCTTCAAATATTTTTTAAAAATGGCACCAACTTTTTTAAGCCATACTCTAACTGTTTAAGTCATACGTCTAACTGTTATAATGATCCTGACTGTATATCAATGAAAACACCTCTCACTAAGATAATAATTTAATAAAGTTGTCCACTAAACTATAAAATGTCTCCTTAGTCCTTATTCATATAGGCATCTTCCCCGGGCAGCGCCGGGTACCTCCGCTAGTACATTATAACTACCATGTACCCAGCGAGGGTAGAGTTATAGTGCTACAACACACACCATACATTATAACTACCATGTACCCAGCGAAGGTAGAGGGGCAGTCCCTTCTCACTTATAGGGCTACAACACATACCATTATTAACTACCATGTACCCAGCGAGGGTAGAGAGGCAGTCCCTTCTCTCTCACTTTTACGGCTACAATTTACTTGGAATACAACGTGGGCTTATTGAGACGGACGGGACACTCCCCGGATGTTGATTCGTACGTCATTAATTTTAGCAACAGGACTATATATTTACTGGTGTGGAGGTTTGCAGTCATTCTCATCAACACCTTCAGCTTCATTACAATGGCTGTCCAAAGTATTGTTGGTCGATTGGTTGTAGTGTTCAGTGTGTGTCTACTACTACTATTACTACTGGCTCCATCTTCTGTCATGGCCAGTTGTACTACCAATAGTTCCAAGCCATTTACCATTGAAACCAACAATGGAACATTGAACCTGACTCATATAGAGTGTGTCTTATGTCAGTGTGAACATGGCTACACATGCAGACAGCTGGAACAATGGATACAAGATATTAACAATAACTATAGAGTGTGGAAGAGAGGCTGTGTGTGTATGACCACCGAGACCCAAGCAAGATTGTACACCAACCCAACGTCTTAGAAGCTGTATGTGTGTGTGTGTAGATGGAAGAGAGGCTGTGTGTATGACCAACGAGACCCAAGCAATAATCTACACCAACCCAACGTCTTAGAAGCTGTATTTGTGTGTGTGTAGATGGAAGAGAGGCTGTGTGTATTACCAACGAGACCCAAGCAATAATCTACACCAACCCAACGTCTTAGAAGCTGTATGTGTGTGTGTGTAGATGGAGGGAGGAGAGGCTGTGAGTGTATTACCAACGAGACTCAAGCATCAACTATATCCAACCCAACGACTTGTCAACAGAATTAAGTAGAGACTGTGTGTGTATGACCAACGTATGCAGGCTGTGTGTGTATGACCAACGTATGCAGGCTGTGTGTGTATGACCAACGTATACAGACTGTGTGTGTATGACCAACGTATACAGACTGTGTGTGTATGACCAACGTATACAGACTGTGTGTGTATGACCAACATATACAGACTGTGTGTGTATGACCAACGTATGCAGGCTGTGTGTGTATGACCAACGTATACAGACTGTGTGTGTATGACCAACGTATACAGACTGTATGTGTATGACCAACATATACAGACTGTGTGTGTATGACCAACGTATACAGACTGTGTGTGTATGACCAACATATACAGACTGTGTGTGTATGACCAACATATACAGACTGTGTGTGTATGACCAACATATACAGACTGTGTGTGTATGACCAACGTATACAGACTGTGTGTGTATGACCAACATATACAGACTGTGTGTGTATGACCAACATATACAGACTGTGTGTGTATGACCAACGTATACAGACTGTGTGTGTATGACCAACGTATACAGACTGTGTGTGTATGACCAACATATACAGACTGTGTGTGTATGACCAACATATACAGACTGTGTGTGTATGACCAACATATACAGACTGTGTGTGTATGACCAACGTATACAGACTGTGTGTGTATGACCAACATATACAGACTGTGTGTGTATGACCAACGTATGCAGGCTGTGTGTGTATGACCAACATATACAGACTGTGTGTGTATGACCAACGTATGCAGGCTGTGTGTGTATGACCAACATATACAGACTGTGTGTGTATGACCAACATATACAGACTGTGTGTGTATGACCAACATATACAGACTGTGTGTGTATGACCAACGTATACAGACTGTGTGTGTATGACCAACATATACAGACTGTGTGTGTATGACCAACATATACAGACTGTGTGTGTATGACCAACATATACAGACTGTGTGTGTATGACCAACGTATACAGACTGTGTGTGTATGACCAATATATACAGACTGTGTGTGTATGACCAACGTATACAGGCTGTGTGTGTATGACCAAGGAAAACCAATCAACAAATATATCCAACACAATGTCTTGAATGTCAACGAACGAACACACGATCAACAGAGTTGGTGATGTTATGACAATCATAATATTATTACCACAACACCAACACCACAACACCATCACAACAACAACACCATCACCATCACCATCACCATCACAACAACACCATCACCATCACCACAACACCATCACCATCATCACAACACCATCACCATCACCACAACACCATCACCATCATCACAACACCATCACCACAACACCATCACCACAACACCATCATCACAACACCATCACCATCACCACAACACCATCACTATCATCACAACACTATCACCATCATCACAACACCATCACCATCACCACAACACCATCACCATCACCACAACACCATCATCACAACACCATCACCACAACACCATCACAATCACCACAACACCATCACCACAACACCATCACCATCACCACAACACCATCACCACAACACCATCACCACAACACCATCACCATCACCACAACACCATCACCACAACACCATCACCACAACACCATCACCATCACCACAACACCATCACCACAACACCATCATCACAACACCATTACCACAACACCATCACCACAACACCATCACCATCATCACAACACCATCACCACAACACCATCACCACAACACCATCACCACAACACCATCACCACAACACCATCACCACAACACAACACCATCACCACAACACCATCACCACAACACCATTACCACAACACCATCACCACAACACCATCACCACAACACCATCACCACAACACCATCACCACAACACCATCACCACAACACCATCACCACAACACAACACCATCACCACAACACCATCACCACAACACCATTACCACAACACCATCACCACAACACCATCACCACAACACCATCACCACAACACTATCACCACAACACCATCACCACAACACCATCACCACAACACAACACCATCACCACAACACCATCACCACAACACCATTACCACAACACCATCACCACAACACCATCACCACAACACCATCACCACAACACTATCACCACAACACCATCACCACAACACCATCACCATCATCACAACACCATCATCACAACACCATCACCACAACACCATCACCATCACCACAACACCATCACCACAACACCATCACCACAACACCATCACCACAACACTATCACCATCACCACAACACCATCACCACAACACCATCACCACAACACCATCACCACAACACCATCACCATCACCACAACACCATCACCACAACACCATCACCACAACACCATCACCA
>JAWQEG010002712.1:202500-207743 GCA_033782935.1 Petrolisthes cinctipes
AAGCTTGTTTGTGTTTCGTGGCATAGTCAGGAGGAATCAGAAGCCTCCAATTTCCATACACGGTCATAGGGTTCTAAATAATAGTGATTTTCATTGGTTAATTCACAATAAGGCAGTTAGAATAATAATAATAATAATAATAATAATAATGTGTGGAGAGTGGTTTTTCATTATACATAGCTATATCATTCGTAAATCTCTAATGATAATAATAATAATAATAATAATAATAATAATAATAATAATAACAAAAGGTGGCATCATAGACTCATAGATAACAATTCCCTGACCTTGATAAGATAATGATATGTATATAGTGTTAACATCATATTGTGTTCCTTTTTTTTCAGTATGTAGTATGTGTAGTGTTAAAATATAGTGTCTTTCTCTGAGTATGGTATCGTGTAGTATGACTGTGTATATGAAAGTGTGACGTGATCATGTAATTGTGTCATAATATAGTAATAGAAAAGAATATGAAGGTAGTATAATAATAATAATAATAATAATAATAATAATAATAATAATAATAATAATAATAATAATAATAATAATAATAATAATAATAATAATAATAATAATAATAATAATAATAATAATAATAATAATAATAATAATAATAATAATAATAATAATAATAATGATAATAATAACAATAACAATAACAATAACAATAACAACAATAAAAATCATAATCATAATAATAATAATAATCATAATCATAATAATAATAATAATAATAATAATAATAATAATAATAATAATAATAATAATTGTCCATACTTTTCATCTGTTATCTTTTGTTGCTTCCTGTCCACCTTCCAATCACCTTCTTCCCAGGGAGCCATAAGCATGACCTCGCTCTTGTGGCGCCCAATATCTATCTATATATATATCTATCTATGTATCTATCTATATCTATATCTATCACTATCTCTATCTATCTATCTATCTATCTATCTAACAATCAATCAATCAATCTATCTATCTATCTATCTATCTAATAATCAATCAATCAATCAATCTATCTATCTATCTATCTATCTATCAACCATTAATTAGTATCCAGGTGTACTTCTAATTGCCTGATGGAGTATTAACTAGCTTCAGTAATTATGAGAAAGCAAATGTGTTGTAATTCGTTCTTTGGTGGTATGTCAGATAAGCCTGGCTACGTATTATTGCTCGTGACTGTACACTCGTGATACATAATTTCTGACCAGAGTGTGAGGGGCAGAAAGCTTCGAATCGCCTGGTATTGTTCATTTCCCCACCCAGTACACCTATAGAGGCTGAGTTCGAATGTAGGGTGTGTGTGTGTGTGTGTGTGTGTGTGTGTGTGTGTGTGTGGTGCCTGCCGTTCGTCTCTGGTCAGAAATTACCTATCACGAGTGTACATGTGTTGGCAACCACTTATTGCTGACTTGAATTAATGCAGACGATTGAACATGTTGCCGAATTTATATGTTAATAGTCACCATAGTAGTAGTAGTAGTAGTAGTAGTAGTAGTAGTAGTAGTAGTAGTAGTAGTAGTAGTAGTAGTAGTAGTAGTAGTAGTGGTGGTAGTATAGTTTAGTGTAGTAGTAGTAGTAGTAGTGGTGGTAGTATAGTTTAGTGTAGTAGTAGTAGTAGTAGTAGTAGTATAGTTTAGTGTAGTAGTAGTAGTAGTGGTAGTAGAAGTAGTAGTAGTAGTAGTATAGTATAGTGTAAGTAGTAGTTGTAGTTGTAGTTGTAGGAGGAGGAAGAGAAGGAGGACGTGCACTGAATATAAACAAGAATTGATATATAAAATTTTTCTTCCTGACGCAGGCTAATTGAAACCAACACGTGGGACCTGAGAATGAGAGTGTAAACAAACCCAGGGACCAACCAGAGCAAGCCACAGTACCTCACGACCCACCTAAAGAAGAGGAAAGAAGAAGAAGAACAAATAGAAGCAAAGGAAAACAACATTACCACTACTACTACTACTACTACTACTACTACCATCACCAAAACAACCACTTCCACCACCACTACCACCACAAAACATTACCACTACCACCACTACCACCAATACAACCACTTCTACCACCACCAATACAACCACTTCCCACCACCACTACCACCATCACCAAAACAACCACCTCCCATCATGCCCACTAACACCACCACCAACAACAACACGTCCAAGATTCCTGTCATCGATTTGGGTGAACTCAGTCAGTACTTTTCTTGTTTGTTTATTTAGTTCAGTGTCTTGAGGGAATATTCAATAATACACTTTTGGTATAGTCACGAGCACTAATAAGTATACAGGTGTGCTTCGAATACATATCTAGAGACAGTAAATAAATGCACAATAAGATCTTCACTGGAATTACTTCGTTGGTGAATTGGACTGTACAAAGCTTAAACCAAATCTGTATACTTATTAGTGCTCGTGACTGTACATTGGATAGTCTTGATTCCTCCAAAGTATGCCAGGAAACAGGGCTATATACAGTAGATGATCAAAATTAATATGATACTCTGTTGCTTGGAATACTTTGGAGGAATCAATTGCTCCAGATTTACCAACACTGTACTGTCCCCTTAATTAAGGACCCTGTGATCGTGTATGAAAATTGGAGGCTTCTGATTCCTTATGACTATGCTACGAAACAAGCTCCTTCCATTTAAGTGTGTGTTTCGTGACAATATTTAAAGGACTCATATACCCTAATTTTCTGACTACTTCACAGGGTCCCTTAAGGTATATTACTGTAGTGTGAAAAGAATGATAAATATAGACATGATCATTGGGGATTATGGTGATGGTGGGGGATTATGGTGATGGTGAGGGATTATGGTGATGGTGAGGGATTATGGTGATGGTGAGGGATTATGGTGATGGTGAGGGATTATAGTGATGATGAGGGATTATGGTGATGATGAGGGATTATGGTGATGGTGAGGGATTATGGTGATGATGAGGGATTATGGTGATGGTGAGGGATTATGGTGATGGTGAGGGATTATGGTGATGGTGAGGGATTATAGTGCTGAGAATAAACTAAAAATCACCATGGGGAAGAACCACCTTTTTATATTCCAATGATCTGTCACTTTCAGTCATTATGCTGGTGGCAGTGGTGGTGAGGGATTATTTCAAAGCTGATCATAAACGAATTACAGTGAGGGATAATTTATATATAATCAGCATATTATAATCAGTATGTAATCACCACTTTCATACCAGTTAATTTTCCACTGGCATCAGCTTATTATGTGCAGGGGGTGGGTGAGTCAGTGTATTCACTTTCACGTACGTAACTCGCGATTGTATATATTTGATGTCAGTTTTATGTTCCTACAAGTGTTCAGAGTGGAAATGTGCCACCACACTTGTGTACCCTGAAAACCTGTGGATAGTTATAAATGGATAATTACACGAGCATTTTATTCGTTCGGTGAAATCAGGAACATTTCCAAATTTGTCCCCACTCAGAAACACGAGATAAAAAACATTGAATAATTATTATTTTGTTGGTGAATACAGGGAATACAATACACTCTTTATTCGTTTGGTGGAAATCAGCAACATATCCAAATTGGTCCCCATGAACTTAAAGCCACTAAAAAAAAAAAAAAAAAAAAAAAAAAAAAAAAAAAAAAAATTATATACATATATATTATTTTGTTGGTGACTATAGGGAATAGGAATACAATACACTCTTGACGGTAAATTGGAGACCTAATGATTCCTCCAAACTATGCCTGTCGATCCCTATGCCTATCTCCCTATGATTAGCACTGAGATTGTCTGTTTGTTTCCTGTCATAGTTTGGAGGAATAATTAATTTGGGGTACAGTCACAATCAAATATCCAGCAACACTTTCCGTTCATCTTAGTAAATATTTTGATAATAAAAAACAAAACGTGTATGATTCTGCAGCACTCAATAATAATAATATCCTACAACACTTTCCTTTCATCCTAGTAAATATTTTGATAATAAAGAACAAAACGTGTATGATTCTGCAGCACCTCATGTTAATTAACAATTGAGGGGGTTGAGTTGACATAAGAAGGTGTTGTTGTTGTATGATTATATTTAGATATGAGACGGATTTATTTTTTACACGATGGAAGAAAGAAAGTTAGTATTGCTGGATATTTGATTGTATGTGGCTGATACTATAGTTCATGTCTAATTATATGGTGTTGATTTCTATATAATTATGTACCTGATTTCAGACATAGAGAAACCAGAGGAGCCGAGCCAGAAGGAGTGGCAGCGTGTTGGTAAAGAGATATATAAAGCCTTCAGTGACATAGGCTTCGTGTACCTCACTAACCATGGTATTCCTCGGTGGAAGGTGAGTGAGTGAGGGGGGAGGGGGGGTGGAGGGGGGCACGTTAATTAAGTCTTATGCTATAATATAATACTGTATTGTGATATTTATACACTTATACACATTTATACACTTTTTCCTCATAACTTTTTTTATCATTAATTAAGGGGGTTGTTTACTTTTGGTACATACATACATACATACATACATTAGAGTGTCTTCATTCCTGCAAAAAAAAAAAAAAAAAAAAAGTATGCCAATTAAGAAACATGACCAGATTAACAAAAATTACGGTGGTCTCTTGTTTCGAATATTTTGGAGGAATCATTGGCTCCAGATTTACCAACACTGTACAATACTTCCCGTCCTGTTGGCAGAGTGGAAGGCTACTGATTCCTCCAAACTGTGCCAGAAAGCAGACAGACGCCCTCAATGGTACTACTGCTTTCTGGCATAGTTTGGAGGAATCAGTAGCCTTCCAATTCACGAACAAACAAAAAAAAAAATCTCCCATTAATAGTATCACACATTAGAGATTATTATAGAGGAATTTAATACAGTGTTGTTGTTGTTGGTGGTGGTGGTAAATCTGGAGCAAATGATTCCTCCAAACAATTCCAAGCAACAGTATACCATTATATTTATTAATTGGTCGTGTTTTCTGACATACTTTGGAGGAATCAAGGTACAGATGGACACAGGAGGAATTCGTGGTACAGCCCCCCAGGTGGAAGATGCTTGTCTCTCTCTCTTATAACCAGTGACTTTTGTCTGGTATTTGCTTATCGTCGTCATCCCACATCATAGTTTCTGCCCCTGGTAAATCTTTTTGGTCGTTAAGGAATTTCATACTGGAGGAGCTAAGCATTTACCACCTCAGCTGCACCACGAATTCCTGTGTCCAACTGCACACCAATGTCTGCAT
>JAWQEG010002713.1:0-67500 GCA_033782935.1 Petrolisthes cinctipes
CTCTACTTCTATTCCCGACTTTCTCCTAAAAATGATTCAGCCCCCAACAAGGTCCCACCTTCATCTACCCACGTACACCTACATTCACCTACCCACCTTAATTCACCTACACACCTACATCTACACACTTACTATCCCTTACATCTACACACTTACGTCTACCCACCTTAATTCACCTACACACCTACATCTACCCATATTCACCTATCCACCTTCACCCCACCTACATCTACACACCTTAATTCACCTACCCACCTATATCCCACCTTCACCTATACCTATCCACATTAAATTCACCTACACACCTACACCAACATACCTTCAGCTACCCACCTACACCTACCCACCTTAATTCACCTACCCACCTACCCACCTTAATTCACCTACCCACCTACACACACCTTAAATTCACCTACCCATGCATGTATCTAGTAAGAATTAATCTATATTTTGTGTTTATTATTATTATTGTTATTATTATTATTATTATTATTTAATATTATTATTATTACTGTTGTAGCAAGTGTTTCAGTAAATATTAATTTTAAATATTAATTTTGGTATAATATTATATTCTGCATATTTTAGTTTTTTTTTTGTTTTTTTTTATTTATATATATATATTTTTTTTTTTCTTCTTCTTCTTTTATCAAGTCTTCCATAGAAAGTAATATAAAATATGTGATTACTTATTGGTGTATATGTTGGTGAATCTGGAGCAACTGATTCCTCCAAACTATTCCAAGCAACAGGTCATTATTATTTTATATGTCCATGTGGTCGTGTTTCCTGACATACTTTGGAGGAATTAAGGAGCTCCAATGTATCAAAAATGTATTATCTTCTATTTTTCTTTAATTTATCTGTCTGTCACTCCATTTCTCTATCGTTCTGCCTGTGTGTGTGTGTGTGTCTGTGTGTGTGTGTGTGTTTGTATGTGTGTGTGTGTGTGTACATTAACGAAGCGCACACACACACACACACACACGCCCACCATATCATATTTCCAACACCACATGAGATATTATTCTCTCTCTCTCTCTCTCTCTCTCTCTCTCTCTCTCTCTCTCTCTCTCTCTCTCTCTCTTGTATGTGTGTGTGCATGTGTGTATATGTATGTGTGTGTGTGTGTAAATTAACGAGGTATCAGTTTGTCACACACACACACACACACACACAAACCTTTCTCAATAACAGTGGATTATGTATGGTGGTGTTGGTTATTATCCTCTCTCTCTCTCTCTCTCTCTCTCTCTCTTTTATATGTATGTGTGTGTATAAATTAACGAGGTACCAGATTGTCACACACACACACACACACACAAACAACCCTTCTCAATAACAGTGGGTAGTGAGTGTATGGTGGTGTTGATACATGGCTTGGTGTATCGTGTCTGTTTACATCCAGTCTAATAAGGTCCGCATTGGAACAAGTCACCAACCAACCAACCAACCAACCAACCCACCAATCAACCCACCAACACAGCAACCAACTCAGCCTACAGCACACACACACACATAAACACATACATACTTCTCTCACTTTACTATACCGAAGCTACTGCGATTCTTCTGTGTTTAATCTGTCCCTCAAATTGATGAAATGTTTCCCTACTCGTGAACTATAAGCCTGTTTAAAATAAGGGGTGTGGGTAGTGGGGAGGAGGAAGAAGACTGCTCGTACTAGGCCTGAAAAATAAACCTGGTACCATAAACGAGAAGGTTACAGAACAGAGAAAAGGGACACCAAACACACACGAACGATGAAAACATAAGGGACATTCTGAGGAACAGCTGTAGAGAGGAATGTGAGTGAGTGACTACGGTGATAGCGTGCATGAAGTAAAAAAAAAAGTTATAGAAAAAAAAATAGATAAAGCAAGTGTGAAAATGCTACGTGAACAATGAATTTAGTATCGTAATGAAAAAGGTTATGAACGAAATGAAAATGAATGACCAGAAACACAGACCTATGTAATTAAATATTCTTGTGTATTATTTCATCTCTTCTACGCTTGTGAAGTGAGCTAGGTGTTGTCCCCCTACGTACAGTCACGAACAAAAGTCCTGTGTATACACTCTGGCGAATGAGTGTGAACCATTTTGAGTGAATCTTATGAACCAGAATTACAGAGACCAACAACGGCTATGGTTTATCGAGGCCGTTTCATTCTAAGGTGTACACTCGTGATACATAATTTCTGACCAGAGTGTGAGGAGCAGAATTAAAGCTTCGAATCGCCTGGTATTGCTCATTTCCCCACTCAGTACACCTATAGAGGCTGAGTTTGAATGCAGGGTATGTGTGTGTGGTGCCTGGCGTTCGTCTCTGGTCAGAAATTACGTATCACGAGTGTAGCCTACTGACGGGACAACCAACTGAACGTGAGACTCGACCACCACCACCACCACCCGTTACCCTTCCATGATGTCTTCCAGTGACCCGGGACTGTGTTGTGTGTTGTTTATGATTCTCCTGAGTAGTGTCCTTATTCTGTTGCTCTATGCCCTCATTATGATCATCATCTTCTACTACTGCTACTGAGGGCTGCTACTGAGTGCTACTGCTACTGCTGTTGTTGTTGTTCGGGTCACATGGTGTAGGAGGAGAAAGAAAGTACGAAGGAAGGAAAGAAGGAAGGGGACCAAATAGACTGAGAGGTGGAAAGGTTGAAGCAAAAAGATAGAAAAATAAAAAAAATTATGAATTAATGGACAGTAGAAGAGATGATTGTATATTTATTGTAAGGAAAAGACTTTAGGTTCATCATACCACGTTTAAAGTTGACATTCCACCACCACAACAACAACAACAACAGAACTGAACCACCACCACCATGTTTGGCAGCAAGATGGCTGTGTTTACCCCACGCAAGCGCCGCGGGTTCTTCCTTTCCTCTCCTTCCTCCTCCTCCACGAAGCTCTTCTCCTCCAAGTTCTCCTCTTCCCTCTCCGACATCCCTACTACTAGTTCGGCTGCTGATCTCCTCCGTGTTGGTGCCTCTGGTGGTGATTGGAGGAACTATTGCTTCTGGAGGAGGGGTGGACAGACCTACTGGGTACACGAAGAGGAGGAGGAAGGAAGAAATGGAAAGATTAACTGCAGGGAGGCTGAGGGAAAAAGTGATGAGAGAGGTAAAGGGGGAAGTGACTGCAAAGGAATATACGAGAGAAGAGATGTTGTGGGGAGTAGTGAGAGAGGTGAAAAGGTTGTAGGGAGTGAGAGAGGTAAAGGGATATATTATGTTGAGGGAAGTGATGTGAGAGGTAAAGGGGGAAGTAACTGCAAAGGAATATACGGGAGAAGAGATGTTGTGGGGAGTAGTGAGAGAGGTGGAAAGGTTGTAGGGAGTGAGAGAGGTAAAGGGAGATATTTTGTTGAGGGGAGTGATGTGAGAGGTGAAGGGAGAGATAATGATTGCAACGAGACACGAAGGAGAGGATATAATAATACAAGGAGTGCTGGGGTTGCAAATAAAGATGATGAATGCAATAGAATACAAAGGAGAGATGTTGCAGGGAGTGAAACAGTTGAAAATTTTGATTGCAGCGAAATACAGAGGAGATCAGATGTTGCAGAGAATGAGGGGATTGCAAGAAGAGGCGATGATCACAGAGACACGAGAGATAGAACAGATAAGAAGATAAGAGAGGATAAAGAAGGGAATAAGAGGAGAGATGATAATAACTACGATGGAATAACGATAATGACGATGATGATGGAGAAGAAAATAAGGGATAAAGATGGAGGGAAGAAGGAAGGACCACGAGGATTCTGTCAAGTTGTAGAAGAAGAAGAAGATGAAGAAGAAGAGGATAACGAAGGAGAAGGAAGAAAAGGAGGAAGAAGAGGAGAAGACAAGGGAAGAAAAGGAGGAAATAATAAAAGAGAAGGAAGAAGAAACAGAAGAGAAGAAGAAGACGAAGAAAAAGGAGGAGGGAAAAATAGCAGAGGGGGAAGAAGAGACAAAGTAAAAAGAGAAACAGAAGAAAGAAGAGATGGAGGAGAAAGAGAAGGAGTTAGAAATAGAAGAGAAGGAGGAAGAGGAGACGAAGTAGTAGAAAGAGAATCAGGAGAAAGAAGAGATGGAGGAGAAAGAGAAGGAAACTGTATCAATATTGTCACTCAGTCAGACTCATTCCCAGGTATAAATTAATGGGATAATATACTTTTGGTACTATTTGGCCATAAGAATTCGTACACACACTGTTGTTGTATTCGAGGGCTTACAACCTATATAAAATGCAAGACTACGTAACTGCAATACAACATTATAATTAGGCTTGTTGTTTTAAAAAAAATATAAGACTACGTAACTGCAATACAACATTATAATTAGACTTGTTGTTTTAGAAAATATAAGACTACGTAACTACAATACAACATTATAATTGGGCTTGTTGTTTTGTAGAATTTAGACTACGTAACTGCAATACAACATTATAATTAGACTTGTTGTTTTGTAGAATTTAGACTACGTAACTGCAATACAACATTAGGATATAATTAAGTTTGTTGTTTTATAAAATTAGACTACGTATATAACTGCAATACAACATTATCATTAAGTTTGTTGTTTTGCTAATCACCGAGTCACTTAATTAATTGGTAGACCATTTATTGCAGCAGTATTTCCAGAATAATGACCTCGCTTTCCATAATTATATAGCCTGTGTATAAGAATTCATGTGGCCAACTGTACATACATAATATTAGAACGTTTTGATTCCCCCCCCCAAAAAATATATATGCCAAGAAACAGGAGGACCAGATGATATAAAAATAATAGTTTGGAGGAATCATTTATTCGTTCCAGATTTACCAACAATACTTAATTATTTCCCCTATAATTAAAATTGTTACTTCCCCTAAGAGAATAATTGTGTGTTTGTATATTTGTTTGTTTATTTACTCGTTTGTTTGTTTGCTTACTTAACCCTTGATTCGGTTCGATTTTGGTCTGACTTTTTTTATTTTACTTAGGATGTGTCTGTTTACTTGTTTCTTTACTCGTTTATTTGTTTGTTTGTTTACTTAATACCTGATTCAGTTCAGTTATGGAGTGGCTTGTTTGGATTTAATTCGTGTTTATTTACTTTTTTGTTTAGTTTTTTTAATTATTTACTTAACCTTATATTCGGTTCGGTGTTTTTAAGCGACTTCTTTTTTTATTTTAACCTTGGATGTGTTTGTTTATATTTACTTGTTTGTTTACCCTGTTTGTTTACCCTGTTTGTTTACTCTGTTTGTTGCAGTACGTGACAGGAGTCGTGTTGGTGTGAGGAGTTCCCTGCCTTTCTCCGTGGCTCCATCCTCCTCCTCCTTCGCCTCCTCCGGCCACTCCTCAGGGTACGTGAATATTATAACTACATAAATAATAATATAACTCTAGACAGCTTTAAATATTATAACTACGTAAATAATAATAATATAACTCTAGACAGCTTTAAATATTATTACTACTTAAATAATAGACAGCTTTAAAAATTATAACTACGTAAATAATAATATAACTCTAGACAGCTTTAAATATTATTGCTACTTAAATAATAGACAGCTTTAAAAATTATAACTACGTAAATAATAAGATAACTCTAGACAGCTTTAAATATTAACACTACGTAAATAATAATAATATAACTCTAAGACAGCTTTTGGTTATTATTAAACTTCTTGATGATCTTCGAGGTAGGCTAAAGATTTTTCGTTGCTTAATTAATTCTTATTGGGGTAAATACTAAATAAAGGTTTCTAGTTTTTTAAATTAATTCGTCATGGAAAATAATTAATGCGAAATTAGCGACGAACCCCTTTTTTTCAATTAATTCTCTCTCTCTCTCTCCTAATTAATTCCTTCTGCTGCTACTCTTTCAGGTCTTCAGATACCCAGAGCCAAGGTAGTGGTGGTGGTGACTCCAAGAGCGACTCCCCCACACCAGAAGGCACCAGGAAGAACGCCGCCGAGTCGTCATCATCGTCGTCGTCTTCGTCAGGTGTGGGTGTGAGCGTCAGATGTGGCAAGGGACACGAGTTGCCTGTTACTGCTGGTAAATGTTTATGTTATGTTATGTTATGTTATTTTAGATGTGTTAATTTTATGTTATGTTATTATAGATGTGTTAATTTTTGTATGGTAATGTTATGTTACTATTGATATGGTATGTTTTGTTATTAATTAATATTATACTCACAGAACACCCATCTTATCGCTCTCTTCAAAGTAAAAATATATAATACTAAAATACTAAAATGCTATACTCACAAAACATCCATCGTATCGTTCTCTTCAAAATAAAATATATAATACTATAATTCTATATTGTAATACTAAAATAATATACTCACAAAACACCCATTGTATCGCTCTCTTCAAAATAAATAACACTATATAATGTGACAGGGGCGAGGGAGTCTGCAGCTCTTCGTCAGGAGGTGGAGACCCTGAGGGCAGAGATCACCAAGGCCCGTCAGACCATCCTTCACATGCAGGAACGGGAGAAAAAGCTCAAGGATAGGTATGTATGAATGTATGTATGTATGTACAGTCAGTAAAAGAAAATATTGGAACAAGCCTTACATTTAAAGACACTGAAATAATTATCTAAAGGCGAGTTCCATATTTTTTGGTATTAATTCTTTCAATATACACCTTTTTTTTTTTTGCCGACTGTACAGTAGAAACACTATAGGAGGGATACTGGCCGGGAGGTATTCAAGAACACATCCGTGGTGTATGCGATGGTGTGGTACTGTACGACGGCTCTGTTGTTTGTCTGTGGAGCCGTCGTACCTACGCACCACAAATGTTCTTGAATATGGCCCAGAAACCAACCAACCAACCAGTCACTCGAATCTGTCGGTCCTTCCTTCTCTTTCTTTCGTGTTTGTTTCTTCTCTTTCCTTCGTGCTTATTCCTTTTCTTTCCTTCCTTCGTGCTTGTTGTCCCACCTCTCTATCCCCTCCCTCCTCATCCTACAAGGTCCTCCAAGCCTAGGACAGTATTCTTTCATCATCAATCAAGCTGTCAAAGATTAAAGAATGTATTGTATGTCCAGATATAATTAAGTAATCATTAGGTCAGCATGTTTTATCTCTTCGTTTTCAATGTTCCGAGGACTGTAAAGACCCCAATTCATTCACAGCCATTGACCCCCTTCATTACACCTCCTCCTCCTCCGTAACATAGATTGGGTGACCGAGCCTCGCGTGGTGTGGAGCGAGGCAGCAGCCGAATAGAGAACCTGAGCCTGGGAGAGCGACGCCCCTCGGCCCTGGTGCGTCGCTACGGCAACCTGTACGCCCAGGCCCGTGTTGACACTCTAGACGCACTCGATATACTCCCGGACCTCAAGAACGCCGAGGAACTCAAGTCTAAGTTGCTCTTCAGTGTTGTGGTGGTGAGTGAAATCATTACCTTGTTTTCAATGTCCAGTTCCAAGCAGTTGAAGGGCAAACACAGCCCATATCAAACCAGCCTCTTTGCACATAAACCGATTGTAATAGTCTGCTACTTTCATTGTCATTTGGTTGTGAGGGATATAGTGTCGTGTTAAATATAAACATATCACCATGAAGGATAATCACATCTATATACTCTTATACAGTATTCAGATTACCAGCTTCTTTTATTTACCAGCCAAATATTCACATCCTCCCTCCCTCTCTCAGCTTGCCTTCCGGTCAGCCTCCTCCTCGGCCCAGGCTTTGAGGGAGGAAGTGCGACGAGTGCTGCAGGTACCCCCTCCACCCCCACCCAGCGACCCACACCCAGCATATGACCCACACTCACACGCCCTAGAGCTTGGTGTGTCCAGCTTTGTCACGGCAAACATCGACAAGCACGACCTCTCAAAGAATGTGGAGGTGGGAGTTTGAATTATATACACAATTTCTCTGACACAACAACAATGTTTTTTATATGATTATTATTGATATTGCAGCACAGTATTATCAACAATACTACTTCCTGCTACTACTACCATTATTTCTACTACTATTGCTATTACTGCCATCAGTACTCAACTGTACCATTACATTATTACTGCTGTTGTTGTAATGTTTAACATGCATTCTTCATTTGTGGAACAGGAGGTGTGTCAGCAGATCTGGGCCACACTGTATGACTACCCGTCCCTCAAGTTATGTGATGGTTTGCTGCAATACGTCAAGGACTGTGTTCGTCTGGCCTGGGGACTCTGCAACCAGACGCCACCGTACGTCATTGACTATGAGACCCGTACCTATAGGAAGGACTCCCATGTGCGCTTCCACACGGCCGACCCCGAGAAGGAGATGATAAAGACGTACCTCTGGCCCGCCCTGCTGGAGGGACACGGGGGCCCCTGTGTCCAGAAGGGTGTTGTGGTCACCTAAGGGCTCGGGGCCACCATACCTGAGGGGCTGTCATCCAGGTCGGGGGCTCAAGGATTCGGTAAGATAAATTAAGCAGAGGGACATTAATGCTGGATGATTTTTACTGTTTAGGGAACTACTCTATTGTGGGGATATTGAACCCTACTTAGCCCTTCAAACTCGGCCATGAAATACATCCCTTAATCTCTTTTGATTCCTTGAATTATTTGGAGAAATCTATAGCTTTCCACATTTTCCCACTATACTGACTACTCCTAAGGCTTGAAACATAAAAGAAGTGACAAGAAGAAATATATAATCCAAAGAGGGAGGAGGAAAATAATAAATGTAAAAGGAAGCTAATAAAAAGTGCTGTGCTGAATTCAACATGATACAATATTATGCTGACTATACCTTATGTCTTATTCCTGTAGGGTAATATTGCCTGCAGAGATGTGGACAATACAGTACTTTAAGGGTTTTGACACTCCTTCACACCTGAACCAATCTCTTTCCACTCTTCATCTGTCCCTCATTTCCTTCTTTTGCCTTCATGCTTGCTGTCCTTCCTTCGTCTCTTTCTTTTTCTGGCATAGGATAGTGTTACCTTTTCAAACATTCATTCATTCCTCTTTTCTTACAGATGCCCGCCCTCCCACCACCACTGCCCTTCTCCCAGCAATGTACATAATAATAATACCTGCAGCAGCTCTACACTACACCACTGCAATACTGAATTAAATTATCACCTTAACACTGTGACTGATGGAAGCAGGTCGGAATTTCCACAAAGGATGTAGCCGGCAGAAAAATCTTTGCCGATGAAGTGTGGTTTTTTTATATAATCAAACATGTACCATACTGTATTTATCTTTTTTTTTTTTTTTTTTTGCCAGAGAATAGTTTTAAAAATAAGTGGAATAGTTAAGGATGTTGAGAGGGTGTTGATAGTTTTACAAAAGCTGTAAATGGAAACTTATCAGCCATGATTATTGATTATACCTTCTCTGGTGGAGTGTCAAGTATTAGTTAAAAGGGAATGGGATGGAAGCAGTTATTTGTGAGTATAAGGGTCATTATGTAAGGTATATAAGTCATGGGTGAGGTAATGACAGTGACTGGTACATTGACTTTGTAATATTTGTATTTATACTGTACTTTATTACTCTCCATTTCACTGTTTTATCTTCCTTTTACATTTATTATTTTCCTCTCTCCCGTTTTACATTATATACGTACATTTCTTTTTGCCACTTCTTCTATGTTTCAAGTCTTCTATGTTTCAAGTCTTCTATGTTTTAAGCCTTCTATGTTTCAAGCCTTCTATGTTTCAAGCCTTCTATGTTTTAAGCCTTACAGCATATAACTCCCACTTCACTTTACCAACACATATCATCATTGTCATTATTTTTCCCATGACTTATTATTATTTTGTATTTGACGTCAAGAGTTGAGTTATCAATGAAAGAGTTGAGGTTGGTACAGTCTAATTATACCACACCATGTATAGTATTATTATATCATATTATCAGGGTAGAATAAGTTTCTTTGCATATGTATATTTTTAAAGGTATGTCTTATATGACTATTGTGTTTTATTTTGAATGTGTTGATATATATATGTATCTTGTGTTATATTTAAATGTACTGTATTGTATTGTATTGCAGTGCTTTATCAAAATGTGTTATATATAAGAAAGTTTAGATGTATAAGGTAATTAAATACTGTATTGATGTGATGCTATATAATATTATATATACAGTATATATATTTTGTATACATAATGCAGTGTATATACATATAGGGAAATAATACACTTTTCTTAAGTATTGAGAGTAGAAGCAATATGTTCTTTATTATCAGAGTTAAAAGATAGAAAGGAAACCAGCATATTGTATATTGGTGTTACTGATTCCTCCAAACTATGTCAAGAAACACCGCGGTATATGAATTGGGTGCTACTGATTCCTCCACACCATCTTCATCTTCATTTTAATGTTATAATCACCTTTACTGCACCATATTAATCATTTCTTATCAACTACAGAATATACATTTTTCATTCTTATCTACAGTAGTACAGTACAGTATATAAATTTTTCATTCTTATCTAGTACAATACAGATTATACATTTTTCATTCTTATCTACTACAGTATATACATTTTTCACTGTCTACTTTTTAATTATTATTTATTTTATATTGAATGGTACAGTTCTTCATCGACCATCATTGACTCAACCTTTTGTCTATCACAGTTTGAAGGAATCACTATAATCCAGTTTCCATACAGATTATTTTAGTCCCTATATATATTCAACCTTATCTTCTTTACTGATTGAATTTTGGCATCTGAATTTAGTGAGTCATATGAGCTTTAGTCCTACCTATACATTCTTGCCATCCTTTTATACCTCAGATACAGTAGTTGACCAAAATAATGTGTCTTACCATAAGTTAATGATACTGTATTTTATCTATCTACCAACCAACCTACCTACCTACCATTTTGCTAACCCGAGACCCCACCAGCAAACCAACCAACTTAACATCCTACCAACCAATCATATATCTTCCCAATCAACTAACGAATATACAACCAACCACCCAACCAATCATAATTATATCCTTCCAATCTACCAACCATCCAACCTACCATCCTATCAACCAATCATAATTATATCCTTCCAATCTACCGACCATCCTACCAACCAATCGTATATCCTCCCATCCTACCTACCATCCTACATCCACCCATCTAACCAACCAACCAATCCTACATCCTCCCATCCAACCTACCATCCTAGCAACCAATCCTACATTCTTCCATCCTACCAACCAACCCACCACGATGGGATACCAGTAGTGTACAGTATGTGTGTCTTCCGGTGTATTCTGAGTGAATATACCAGCACGAAGCACCGTCTTTGTCAAAGGGGGGTAATACGTTTTTGGTACATTAGAGCGCCTTATTTCCTACAAAGTATGTCAAGAAACTGGACCAGATTAAAAAAAAATAATGGTGGCCTGTTGCTTGAAATAGTTTTGAGGAATCAGTTGTTCCATATTTACCAACACTGTAGTACCCACTTAAGCGATTGGGATGATGGTGGGGAATTTGAGGTTGCTGGTTTTTTCTCCATATTGTGCCTTGAAACAACACAACACAAAACAACACAGTACAGGACAGTGCCTCGATTTCAGTTTCTCATTTCGTAGAGTCCGTTTCCTACCATAGCTAATCAAACCTCCTAGCTTTAATTGTTTTGTTTTTTTGCATTGGTGTCTGGGTTTCAGTCCTGTGCCCAGTCAGATGTAACAAATTGTTTCTTTTCTCTCTCTCTCTCAGTGTAATTTAATTGGAGGAATCAGTCGCCTTGACACACTTCTCCGACAACAACACAAAACCCTCAATCAGATTTTTTTCAGGCTTTTGTGTTCATTTAAATGACAGGAGGAATATTATAAGCCATGGCAGACTGTACAGTAAATGATTTTGTATTCTATATTGTATATATTTTGTTCTCACTCTGTACACTGACCAACACAAGCACTGTCACCTCATCAACTAAGCACTTCTGGAAGCATAAAGTAAATGTTAATCTTCAAGCAAACACACTCACCGAACAAGATTACAATTGGTATCCTGCAGACAAATTTAAAACTTCTCTGGTGCTTCAATTTGTGAGCCTGTAAAGTTTATGACACCATATTATGTGGTTTGTGCCTTGGTATATAAAGGTGACAGTGTTTTTGTCAACGGCTGTTTTCATATTTAAGCATTTTGTTCGATTTCTGTTATATTCATATGTAATAATAATTATATTCTTGTACCTGTTATCTAAACTGTATGTTCTATGTTCTGAAGCCTGTTATGCATATACTGTGTGGTCTTTGTTCTTAAATCTGTTATGCATATTTGTTCTTTGTTCTTAAACTTGTTATATTTATACATTTTTTTCATTTTTTTAATGATTTTCTTCCCTTTAATAGCTTTAATGATGTTTAAATACTCTTTAGTTTGTTAATGTTTGTATACTATACCCATGAATAATGAAACAATGTATGTAATAAATATAAGTATGTACTACACCACTGTACAGGTATATCATTATTATAGGTGTGGTCAGGGTAAGGGAAATATTTTTATTATATAATGTTTCTTTAGCCTCGTAAGAATTATATACTGTATTTTTCTTCCTTTAAAAATCACTTCCAATTAAGTGTCTTATGAGTGCAGAATGAAATGGAGGAAAGAAGTGTTGGTTCATGTATGTATTATCAAGGGTTTACTGAGACATTAGTGTTCAGTATTTGTTTATTATTATACAGTAGTGGAGATGATTTGCTGAACATTCTACCATCATTCATCTTGCCTCCTTACAGTAATGCCTTGTTTTCCTTTGTTGTTATAGGTGTGTATTGCACTGTTTGTAATGAATCTGTGTACAGGAAACTCTCTCAGTACATTACACACCCATAAACACAGTGGTGGATGATGACGAAGGTTTACTGTATGTGGATTTATAGCAAACAGAAAAATACACACCCATAACAGTAAATAAGGAGGGATTACTGTACGCGGATTTATAGCAAACGGTAAAATACACACCCATAACTACAGTGGATAAGGAGGGATTACTGTATGTGGATTTATAGCCAACGGTAAAATACACAGCCATAACAACAGTGCAAAGACCAGGGAATACTGTACCAGGTCTTGTGCTCCTTCAAACACAGCATATCTCAAACAAAATTGGACATATTGGACAATTTTGAACCTCACTCTTTTTTTATTTCACAGGTGAGGACATTCAGCAGGCTTCTTGCTGTTAGTTATTACTTTTCACAATACTGTATAGAAAAAAAAAGTATATTAATCAGTGATATGTAAATAGGAAGTGAGCCAACAGCAGTAGCCTACCATTGAGGGAAAATCCTGTGAAACTGTAAAATTATATGTGGATGAATTGTAATATACAGTGTATATGTATAAGTACTATAGAGTATATAGTTCATTTTACTCTTACTAATGGTAAATGGTAACTGTCTAAAGTGAGCAATACTTTAAAGGTTTTGGCATTCCTTTGGACCAGAGCAACAGTAATCTCTTTATTCCATTTCCTGTCCCTCCTTTTCTTGTTTTTGCTTCATTCTTCTTGTTGTCCCTCCACTCTGTCTCCTTCTCTTTTGTGCTACAAGGTCTTTCTGGTCAAGCACAGTCATTTTCTCCCTTTTTCATTAACTTTCTTGCTAATGGTAAAATTAATGTCTGTAGTCAATACCACAGACACTAATTAACTGTAACTGGTCGTAGCTCACCACCCAAAAGTTACATACCGTTAATCACCAATCAAATTAAAAGGAGGCACACTGTATTATCCCCGTTGACCATTAGTTGCGGAAACATATCGCTCGGTCATTTTTCCTTTATGCCGTCATTTTGTTAGTCCACTGCCACCGGAGATCAATGTACAGTTATTGCTTGTCTTGTGGTACAGTATGTATATTGGTTTTGTCATTCATACATGATTATGTAACATTAATCTATAGAGTTCCCATGAGAGGTATGAATGCTTTATGAATATTAGATTAAACAAAAATTCCACAACAAGAGCAATGTGTTTATAGTGACCTCTGGTAATAGTGGACAGTACTGCAGAATATTGACTATATGTTTTTAGGCTGATGTTATAAAGTGGAAGGAAGGAAGGAAGGAAGGAGTGTAGTGTTCGTGCCATCATTGATGAAAATGGTGTGTCCAGTGCATTACCCTGTAAACATGAGACTGTTATGTAAGTAAAATAATATATCAGACTGTAAGATATGTTGTTGTTTTCCTTCATGATTGCTGATTTCTTTTATAATTGCTGTTCCACATCTCTATCAACTTTTCCCTCATCCTACAGGGTCTTCCTGGCCAGAATTGTTGTAAGTTAAAAAAGCATCATTCTATTATGGGTGTGGAAGGATATGAAGGGGTAACATGTTTTCTTTTTTTTTGTTACCTCTTCATTTATTCCTGTTTATATCATTTTCTAAAACTTTAAAAGGTTTCGTTGGTTCTATCTGTGCTCTTTCCATACACATGTGGGCTAGTTATAAAGCTAATAATATTTTCAACAACGAGAGTAAAGACCTATTTATCTTTCTTTAAGGCATATTTAAGCCTTGAGTCGTGACGTGTGTGTGTGTGTGTGTGAGCAGCAGTTGACCTGGGCCACGGTAACGGGCTTGATTAAGGTTATGTCCAGTGTCGGAACATTAAAAAAAAAAAAAAAAAAAAAAAACTATAATAGATCCCTAGATGAGGCTGGATTTGACATAAAAAAATGAAACTTGGCAACACTGACGCCATATAGGGCTGTATTCAAGAGCATCCGTGGAGTATACGATGGTGTGATACCATTACGACGGCTCCATAAACAATCAACAGAACCATCGTACCAGTACCACGCCATCGTATACACCATAATTATAAATAAATGATTATGTTCTCTAATATGATGGCAACACTGACGCCATTATAATGTAAACAAAGATGGCGGCCAAGGGAAGTCAATGCCGGCAATGTAGATATTATTACATGGATTTACAGAGTCCACAGAGTGTTTTTTATATTATTATTGTACTCAAACGAATATTAAAGACCCAAGGTATTCTCTGGTGGAAGGAAATAATCAATGAAAGGTAAGTTTGTCCAGTATATTTACCTGTTTATAATAATCTAAATCTAAGGCGGTATTCAAGAACATCCGTGGTGTATACGAGGGTGTGGTACCGATACGATGGGTTCATAGACAAACAACAGAGCCATCGTATGCACCACAAACGTTCTTGAGTACGGCCCCTAAGTTAGTTTCATTGATAGAAATACTGTATTGGTTTTTATTCATTTTAGTTAAATTGGTAAATATTGAAAGAATTACCGTTATTGCGTACGGTTTTTCTACCTTCATTACCCACTAATTTAGACCATTCTAAGACTATTTTCTTCTATGGCATATCCTCCGCAAACGCCCCATTTCCAAGATCAGTGGTGTACTGTATATGATGGTGTGGTGACCTCCCTGACCCAATCCACCCTTATCCTAACCCTCTTCCTAATCCTGCCCTGGATCCCTAAATCCCCCACACAACCCCCGCATATTATGCTGCCCATGAGCGGCCCTCTGCGGGACCCTAAAACTTGAACTTGAACCTTCTTCCTCGGGCGCCATATGACCTCGCTGTTGCGGCGCCTATTATCAATCAATCCTCATGCTACAGGGTCTCCTTTCGGTATTTATTGAAAGAATTACCGTTTTGTAGCAGTGTTGCCAGATCCGGCTAGGTCCCAGTACTTTGCCCCGGTCATTTTCTGTACTTTACCACGGATATTTCCCGGTAGTTTGCCCAGGTTAGGTGACGGTAGTCTGCCCAGGTTAGGTCCCGGTAGTCTGATGCGGTCTAGGTTAGGTTAGGTCAGGTCAGGTAAGGTCAGGCTAATTTCAAAATGCCCCATTTGAATATGCCCTATCTTGGAAATGGGGCATTTGCGGAGAAAATGCCATAGAAGAAAATAGTCTTAGAATGGTCTAAATAAGTGGGTAATGAAGGTAGAAAAACCGTACCCAATAACGGTAATTCATTCAATATTTACCCTCCTTTCTTCCCCTTAAACTTAATACTGTCAGGTTATAACATTATTTACTTCCCCATTTTTCATCATCTCTGTACTACCTCTTCCATATCTGCTTTTTCATCCATCTTTATTTATTGTTGGCAGTCAGCTTTCATAGTTATTCATTTAGCCATCATTCATCAATTCATTTTCATATCACTCTTGGTATTCTTTAAGGTATTTTATCTTTCACGATCATTTGTATTCTTCATTTCTACACCGTCATTTTCTCATTTTATATCCCTCATTATTTGTATTATCTTTCTTAATTATCCCTTTTTACCTTCTCAGTGCTTATATATATTCTCTCTACATGCATTGTTTGCTTTCTTTCTGTTGTCCTGTTCTTAGGTTTCATTGGTGTCTAATTTGTATCATCATCCCCATACCCCATTCCCTCCTTTTCTCTCTCTCTCTCAATTTGATTCCTTTAATTCTTCTATTTCTCCATTTCGGTTCAAAATTTGGGCCAAAAAAATTTCTTTCAATGGCAGTTCATAAATAGTGTTGCTGAGTTAACTATGCTTCCTTCCTACCCCATAGCCACCACCTCCCTCATACCCCAGCCCCTATCCACAAACCACCCACCCCAACCCATCCGACTCCCAGATGACGTCATGTTCACCTGATAGTTTATATCAGTTGTCATAATTTGGTAGAGGCTTTCGTTCACGTCTATCATTATTATTCATTTATTACTATTTATGTTGAATTAATAATTATACCATTAAATTCTCCATATGTATAGGCCTACCTTTATTTTGATATTTTATTACAGTATTTGTTATTTGTATGTGTGTGAGAGAGAGAAAGGAGGAGTCCAATACCTTGACCTTCTACGTCCACAGGTGATTGCTTGTGTGGGCCAGCAGAACGTTAAGGGCAAGCCTATTCCCTTCGGATTCCGCAAATGAACGCTCCCTCACTTCATTAAGGACAACTACGGCCCCGAGAGTCACGGATTCTACGAGAACTCCTACCTGGCCGGCCTCACCCTCCGAGTTCTACTTCCACGCAATGGCAGGTCGCGAGGGACTGATTGATACCTCAGTGAAGACGGCAGAGACAGGGTACATCTAGCGCGGGTTGATAAAGGCCTTGGAGAGTGACATGGTCAACTAAGATGGTACAGTGAGAAACAGCGTGAGACAGATGAGTAGCTGAAGAGAGAGATAGAGAGAAATGTGGCTATAAAATTAGATATGTAGTAAGACAGAGATAGAAAGATGTGTATAGTTTTGTCAATTTACCTCAGGACCACTACTTATTTTTATTTTCTGTACATTTATCAATAAACTTCACAAAAAGTTAAAAAAAAGTGCTAATATTACACGCACATTACTCATCAATACACAAAAGTAATGCCACAAATCTCAACTACAAAACCTTGATGACATGTGTGGTTCTTCCTTCCCTTCAGGTGATCGAGATGTGTGCTGTGAGGATGGACTGGCAGGAGAGTTCATAGAGTTTCAGGTCAGTACAGTATTTGTAAACCTCAAATATTTACTCAAATATCTGATTATCACTCTGATCTATCTTTTCTTCTTGCCTCCCTCCCTCTTTTCCTCCCTCACTCCATTCCAAATTCATGCACCTTTCTCTAATTACCTATCCCAGTCACTCCTCAGATCTCCCTTCCTCCCTCCCTCGATTCCAAATATTTAGACCATATTCTGCTTACCTCCACCAGTTTCTCTAGGGCATCAAACTCTCCTTCCCTCCCTCTCTCCATTTCAAATATTTACACCATATTCTGCTTACCTCCACCAGTCACTCCCTGGCATCAAACTCTCCAACCAACACTTCGAGGAGCGCTAAAAGTTTGACGTGAGCAACGAACACTACCTCCATCGCATCTTCACCTAGGACATGGTGAGGGATGTGCTGGGGTCCCCGGTGGCCATTGGGACGCTGGAAGCCAAGTGACAGAAGCTTCAGGAGGACCGGGTGGCACTGAGACAGATTTGCCATAAGAGTGATACCAAAGTAAGTGACATTTTGTTATTGGTCGTGTATGATAGTGGTACTTGTTGACGGCAAGTAGACATTAGTATATACTGTATAGATTGATTGATCGATTATACAGTAGTGCCTACTGTATAACATGACCACTCATAGCTCAGTTATTCTGTGTGTTTAAATTTAACGTATAGTTCTGCTAAGTAATATTACTACAGTATATGGAATTATTCTCACTGGTCAACATCTTTTTTGGTGGTATTCATTAAAGTAAGAAAATCCATGGATATGCTCTAGTTTCCATTCAACTAAGAAATACTTTATTTGCAGTCCAGTATAAAATCCACGGCTATATTTTTTAAGTACAGTATATGAAAGAAAGTTATCACACAGTATTGTGTGTACTTATTGCCAATATTTAAATGAAACACCTACATTTTCCTTTAAATAAGAATATCAGATGACTTTATTTGAGTCTTCAAGTAAAATCCTTAGATATACATTTCAGTTATGTGAGTGTCATTACAGTACTGTATGAACTTTCAGTCTGGGTTAGCCACTGATGTATTTTTGAAGTACAGTATATTGAAGACAAAGTAATTAACTATTATTATTCTGGGTATTGTTATTCTTGTAGTCACAGCCAAGTGTCTTGCATCAGGTGAAGGAATATGATTCTCTTGTGAACCAATATTACAGACTCTAACCAGGAGGTATAGTTGTGAATCACTCTGAGGCAGGGCATTTGATCATGACTGTATACCCATGTTTTCATTTAAGATAATAGAGTTTAGTGTAAAAGTAAAATCCATACATTATGCTTTGTACACAGACAAAGTTAATATCACGGCATTGTGTATACAGTAGTTTATCTTTTGTATTAATGCATGGAATTACTTGTGGCTTATAATATTTTTTCTACAACCATTAGAACATTTTCTCTTGCTAATTCTTCTCAAAGCTTTGTTAATATTGACTGGAATATTAATATGAGCTTTTATATTTACAGGTTGTGGTAAATTATGTACAGGGGCACACCACAATCCATAGCCCACTTGAGTTGAAGCAGGTGGTTTCTGGCAGACAGCCCACCCAAACCATCATGAGGTTACACACATTTAGAACCAATGGAGGCTTTGAGTGGGCTGTTGTCCAGAAACCGCCTGCTTCATACCATATCTCTGGCTTAGACTCAGGTGGGCTAGGGATTGTGGTACACTCACAATCCCTTGCCCACCTGAGTCAAGCCAGAGACCTGGAGCAGGCAGTTTATAGAAGACATCCCACCTACAGTCTCCATTGGTTCAAAATGTGTGAGGTGGGCTACGGATTATTGAGTAAAGGAATGATGTTAATAGTAGGCAAGACTATATTTTTCTAGATCTCTGATGTATTTCAATATAAAGTGATTTCTTCACTTGATGAAGGACTATTGAACTTGACTGTATAGGAATAAATGTATTATATGAAACCATAGAGTCCTCTAGACAGTCTTTATTATCCACTTAGGTACAAATGCTTGTATATAGGAAAGGTGCCACTCTTCAATGTTATAGTTTTCAGAATATGCTATGTTCCCTGCCTCACACTCTGCTGTTCCTCCTTTTGGTTAAAATTTACAGATTAAAGGTAAACCCTCTACTGTAACCAAAAAGAGCAATGGCAGAAAGCAGGGCAAAGACATTAAACTGAAATACTGGAAAGGATCCACCATCTCCAATTCAAGATTGGATAACAGTTTCCAGATCAGAGTTCAGCGATGTGGCAAGTACATGCAGTTCCTCCAGAGCAGTCTGCTAATTCTGTGATCTGGCATATAGAGACAACTGCTGAAGACCACTGGTAACCAACCTGTGGGAGGAAAAACACCTTAGTAACCCATGGAACAGAATTTCACCCAACAGTAACATTTCCATTGATTTAAATAACCCCTGACTACACTACCATGTTATTTTGAATAAAGAACAGTTTCCGACTAGTAACTAGAAAATACTTTCAACAAATTTAAATTCTTCAGACATTTAATAACATCCTCTTGCAGCCTCAGTCATTAAGCTTTAGCTATAATTAGAAATTTCATAGAAACTGCTTGCTACTCTCCCTTCAATTACTCCATACAGTACTTTCACCTACTTTATCAATTACTACTTTTAACATTGGTACCCTGTTTCCTCACCACCCACACATTAATTACACTTGGTCTTTACTCTCATTTAATGTTAAATGTCACCATTCACACAAACACTTTGCAAAACCACATTAAATTTTCCTAGATCCTTTCCATTAAAACCCTATTATAGTACTACACCAACTATATACAAGTGTAACACCCTTCCCCACCCAACAACATTTTCACTCCCTATTCCAGTACTAGATCTAGCTTTAACCTCTCACATGCAAGCTTTCTCAAAATCCATCAAGGCCATAAACAGCATCCTATTGATTCACATCTTCTGCCACTACAAAACTGACTAATGTACTTAGTTTTACTCTGCAATACACTTCAGTTTAGTTAGGAAACCATCAATTACTGTATTTTCCAAGTAACCTTAGCCTCCACTTCCTCCACTTGCACAAGGCTGTTTAATACTTGAAGATCTCTACTTCATCCAATAACTAATTCACCATCCATTAATATATCATCCTACCATCATATTCACTCGGTTTCTTTTTTCTGCACACCAGTTCAAACTCCTACACAAACAGATCCTGAGTTTTTCTTCCCCAATCTGCCGCTAATGCCACATAGTCAACAAACAGCAGCAGATTCAGGCACCACTCCCAAACCCAGATATCTATACCTATCACTACCATTCACCTCCCTTACCACATCTCTATAAATACTAAATAACCATGGGGATATCACACCTTAACAAGAGTCACATTTACAGGAAACCACTCGCTATTGTTTTTATAGAAGCTTTTCACCCCCCCCCCCTCCTCGTCATAGAGCACTAACCTATTAATTGTGGAAAAGTTGAACTGTCTATATATTTACTCAAACCCTAAACTGCGTAACCTTCATACACAAACCAATACTGTACACACCTTTACCAAATCAACAGAACCCAGGCCAAGAGTTTCATCGTAGGGAAGAGTGAAGGAGCCACATGTAACCATCCATACCAACACAATTATGTAGTTCAGGATGAAGGAATGATGGCACATACTACACTGCAACACAACATTTTACCATAAGAACACTGAAGGGCGGTATGCAAGAACATCCGTGGTGTATACGATGGTGTGGTACTGGTACGACAGCTCCATAGACAGCCATCGTATACACCATGAATGTTCTTGAATATGGCCCCAAATTACACACTGATTATAATATGGATGTGAAACCTATACTTTATACAGTGGCTGTTTAACTTTTATACAAGGTGTAACAAGCATTTCTACAGATACTTCAAAGTAAGAAAAAAGAATTTGAGCGTCAAGAGGATTTTAAAATTGAGGGGTGACAAAGGTAATAGCGAGTTGAGACTCGAGAGAGGGAGGAGTGAAATCAGCCAGGGATACAGAGGTAAAATTTTGTCCATTATTTTCTGCACATTAAGAAACATACCCTCTTCAAATGGGAAATAATTTTATCAATTATCATTACGCAATTCACTATAAGAGCAGTATCTATCTTGTAATGGGAAGGTCACTTAAGAAAAATGTAATGTTGTCCTTCACGGCAAGTGACGGTAACTTACGGGGTTATCACACTTGCATAATTATATTCCGCCCACTTCGCTGATTGTACAGTCGTAGTCGATAAATAATCATTCACATAAGAGTAACAAACAATTTGTTATCTAATGTTTTCACGTTCACATACGAGATTATTGTTTTAAGTAGTGTGTAGCTGCTTGTAGTAAAGTAAAAGAAGGTTCTTAATCTATTTATTGGAAATTTTATCAGCTAAGGAACATAGGGAAGCTGTCAACATTTTATCTGGGTTACCCCTATATTGATTAATATTTTTGACCCCGACTGTACATCTGTGCAAACCCTTGTGTTTGGGATCACTGCTCAGTGTTTACTGTTATTATGGCGTCAGTAGCCCAGATTTCTACAAACAGGTCTATAGGCAACAAACAAACACCAGCCTGTAGGATTCCGTGGACTTTCCACTCCCTAGCACTGCGCGTGTGCCAGGGAGTGGGTGGTAGGCCTATTTCTTCCGCTCAGCAAATAGTGTGGGAGGAAAGAGGTGGGCAGAAAAGAGCTCGAATGCTAGTGTGATTATCGCTTTAGCCGATTGTTAGTCCGTTCTCTCCCGCCAATAAAAGTAGTGGTTATTAGATTACAAGTGTCAAACTATTAAATTATTGCACAGTCCTACGTTTTGTCAGAAACTGGCACAATTGTATTGATAAAATTTAAAATCTACTTTGCACCCAAACTAATTCTTAAAATTCACGCGTGTATAGCTTTTCTCAAATCTACATTATCTGTTCTGAAAGTAGGCTACCCGTAAAAATTAGCTACACCCTGTATACTAGTGTACAGCGTTTGGCCTCTATTAAGCAAAACAAGCTTACTGTAACCCTCTTAATTATGGCATACTGGGCCATTTCAAGTGTCTGAATTAGCAAAGGTACCCCTTTGTATAACAAGGGAGGGTTAAGTTATGAGCACATCATCTCCATTAATCAATTTTAGTCATTTGGTTGCATATTTTGTTTGTGACTAGAGGGCACAGGCATTCATGAACAATATGGAATATCAATGGCTCGAAATATGAAAGTTTGAATTTACGCAAGAAAAATAATTTAGGTGGAGAGTTGTGGCTCTAAAGAAAGATCATATTGACAGAAAATATTTTGTGGACAGTGAGAATGTTGACACATAACCCCCACGAACTAATAAAGACTGACACACCTGCTATCCTATCTGACCAACATTGATTATTTGATCGTAGCAGACACTAATTACCTACAAAACTGAAATTGTTCTATCTATGGTGGGTTGACGTGTCTATATAGTGGAATATGGCGTCTGTATAGTAAGGGGATGGTATACTTTTGAAAGATTGGAGCGCCTTGATTCCTCCAAAGTATGCCAGGAAACAGACCCAGACGAAGAAATATAATGGTATCCTGTTGCCTGGAATAATTTGGAGGAATCATCTGCTCTAGATTTACCACCCAACACAATGTGCTATATAGGCCTACCCCCTTAAAAGGCCGGCATTGTTGGTTGGGATTAAAATGGTAAGCTACACTACTACCGCTCCATAAGGCAGTGTCTCTTCCTATGTTTACAGTCCAATCAAGTACAAACTATGGACATGCATTCGCAATCCAAAATTTGTATCCAAGTCTTGTTTGAAGTTTCGAATAATTTGACATACTAGTGAACCAATTACAACGCTTATCCTGTTTCATATTTGCTCGAGCTCGCTTAATACTCGATCAGGCTATTAGAAGCAAGCCTGGATACATATTTAGGATTGAGAGTGTACATACAATAACGCCAATTAAACTGTGGATAAGCAGGTAGAATGCGGGAAACAGATACTTTGCCCGCTTTGGAGTAGAAGAAGAGCTCCTAACTCTGGCAAATGGAGAGAAGAATAGGACTGCGTGTGACTTAATTATGATCCTTTACACGTCGTCATTATTCTTAATCAGTTTTCTAGTGTATCGGTTATTTCATATAATTAAAGTGCTTTTATTTTAATCTGAACTTTTCATTAAGATGATACTAATTTAACAACCGAACGAATGCTTCCTGGGTCATTTGTCAAGCCCTCTCTAAGCTCCACCAGTTGCCTAATTGCTCACTTTCAATTATATGGGGGAGGGAATTGTCGGGAGTATGCTAAATTTTAAACAAACATGATATACACGAGTGGAAACTTGATGTGAAGGACTAACTAACCAGAGGTGAAGTACACTAATCTAGGCCATTCTCCCTCTTAAAGAGTAATTAGCCAGTACCCTAAAGACTAAGAAAGGAAGTAACCACCGACTATTGCCGTGAACATTGTGAAAGATGTGGTTAAAGTAGAGGGTGGTCCGAAAGTCTTGTCACCCCTACATATGGTTTTAAACTTTAATTATTTTTTGTTTTAATAATATGATATTACTGTATCAATGTATAATATTACTTCTTGTTCTATTGTTCTCATTACTTGTTGGTAGGGAGTGACGAGACTTTCGGACCACCCTATACTATAATCTAGGCCATACGAGAAAGAATTATGCGTACAGTTATTATTTCCATAGTTTAACACAGGGTTTAACACACTTCAATACTACATCCGTGAAATCGAAATTGAATACCCACCTCAATGCGACCTGAAGCAGGGTTCCTCAGTCTCGTCACTTCGAACACCAAAATACTCTTTGGTTAAGAATTCTACACAGGCAGCAACACCAACCAATTCACCATTATTACATTTGATTCTCGTAGTGATATTAGACCTTATTCATAGCTGCTCTGCTGGTTGGTGGCTTGATCTGGCTCAAAGTTCACTTCCGCCGTGACCTGTAACAAGAAAAATAAGGATTAATTACAATAAACTTTAACAAAATTGAACCGTCTCATGCAATCCGAAGTATAATTTATTTTAAGTAAACCACCAATCAATTGAAAAATTACCTTCTAAACAAACACTTATAGATAGATTTAAAAACAGATTAAATTTACCCAACAAACTATTCGCGTTAAATAGGATAGCCATCAATTTTAGTTGGGACTCGCTAAATCTGACCAAAAGACAGTTGTAATGAAGATTTAGGTGCGTATTAAACATATTACCATACATTGAAATATAGTTAAAATCCACTACATTCACCTACAAAACCCAAAACACTAAAATTATATAAAATCAATACATTTGAAATAAATACTCACCGATTACATGAACATAAGAGAGAGACATCCTTCCTCCTCAGCGTTCACCACAAGACTGAATGACTGAATCCGAGTCACTCACTCACAGACTCACTCACTCACTCATTCACTCCCAGCCGGCCAGCTCACCGAGTCGCCGGTCAAGTCAATCATCATCGTTTGTTTGTTATTTGGACTTAAGCCTATCGAGTCGACTACGTAATGGTCATCAAGGCGATATTTTTATAGAGTGACAGAGTGTGTGTCAGGATGTGTGTGTGGAGAAGTGTGTGTGTGTGTGTCTGTGTGTGTGTGGAGAAGTGTACGTGTGTATTGTGTGATGTGAGTGTGTGTGTTTTCCTCCCACCTCTCATCATCATCACATCAGTTCCTCTGTTTCCCCAAGTTCCAAGTTCCATATCTTCAGCTCGAACAAACTTGGGATTCGAGACGTGGAGCTTCGAATTATGCGATTGACAGTAAAGTTTATACCTACTTTTTGGGTAGATGGAACTTTGATCGTTATTGTTGCTAGTATTGCATTTTATTTCTCTTCCACGGGCAATGGTGTAAGTAAAACCATGATGTTTACTATAGAATAATTAATTTGGGAGAGATATGATGATGATGATGATGATGATAAATGGTTGCCAATTAGCATTTTCTTATTTATAATGGCCTGTAGTTCATTATTTAGGAGTGTGTTTCGTGGCAATAATTAAAGGATTCATTTACCTCCAATTTTCTAACATCAGAGAGAGAGAGAGAGAGAGAGAGTTCTGTGATTCTCCTCTCTCTCTCTCAATTAATAAGAGCATGATAATAGTCTTGATAGAAGGTAAATTTTCTACTGTGACCGGTACCTCAAAACCGGGACCCAATTCATAACTTCAATAAAATAACACATATTTACCTATTCGTGGCTTCCAGTAGACGATATCCATCATTATCTGTACTTCCTGAACCTACACTAGAATCCATTGAAGTCGGTGTTATTCCTACAAGGCGTAGAAATGGAAAATATAACACTCATTACTGACATTAACTTGCAGACGCCATGACAATTATACACTGGAATATACACGATAAGTATATCTATAAGATTATATTATTTAGAAAGGAATCAGTACACTGAAATGAATTGAAAAATCCATTGTTGTAAAGTGTAAAGACAAACAACAAAGGAAAAGGTTAGAGCATAATGACTAACCACTAAACAACTTATAACCTTGTACAAAGAAATTAATATAAAAATACAAAGGCTGAGTTAATATATATATATATATATATATATATATATATATTAGAGAATGGAAGTGAAGATCGAGGAGGGTGCGTATGTATTTTTTTCAAGAAAAGAAAAGAAAAAGGCACAACACCGACCACTAAAATTTCATATACTGTCCAAACAGTGTGTCCAACCTCCACACCAATCAGAATCAAATTAATGTAATTCTTGACTGACTGACTGATACCCTGTAAGTCTATTATCAAATTAACCTGAAATGAACCTGATGGAATGAATATACATTACATGTAGATCGAGTGCTGCGCATGTGTGCTCTCTCTCTCTCTCTCTCTCTCTCTCTCTCTCTCTCTGTTAGCTGTTGCTATCTGTGTGAGAAAGAGAGAGAGCCGTTGATATCATCTGTGAGAGAGAGAGAGAGAGAGAGAGCCGTTAATATCATCTCTGTGTGTGCAAGAGACAGAGAGAGAGAGCCATTGATATATGTGTGTGTGTGAGCCGTTGGTAGCTATACATTAATTAAGTACGTCACCACAAGTTTGCAGTTGCCCTCACTACAAGTTGGTGTGTCATGTCTCCATCTTGTCTGTCCGTCAATGTGTCACTCGAACTGTCCACCTCTACTCAGGGTCACTGGGAGGTGGCTCACCTCTCTAATTAATTAAGGAGATAAGTATACTTTTATTTAATACATTAGAAGAGTAGTAGTAGTTGATGTTGTTGTTGTTGTTGTTGTAGCAGTAGTTGTTGTTGTAGTAGTAGTAGTAGTAGTAGTAGCAGAGGTTTTAGTAGTAGTAGTAGTAGTAGTAGTAGTAGTAGTAGTAGTAGTAGTAGTAGTAGTAGTAGTAGTAGTAGTAGTAGTAGTAGTAGTAGTAGTAGTAGTAGTAGTAGTAGTAGAAGTAGAAGTAGAAGTAGAAGTAGAAGTAGTAGTAGTAGTAGTAGTAGTAGTAGTTGTTGTTGTTGTTGTTGTTGTTGTAGCAGAGGTTTTAGTAGTAGTAGTAGTAGTAGTAGTAGTAGTAGTAGTACATGAAGGAAGGAAAGGAAAGGAGGATAGGATAGGATAGGATAGGAAAGGAAGAAAGGAAAGCTAGGTAAGAATGTAGGACAGGAAGAATTAAGTGAAGAAAAGATTGAAGGAAAGGATGGAAAGAAACAAGGACTGGAGAAGAAGAAAGGGGAAAGGATCAGATTAACAAAAATAATGGTGGCCTGTTTGTTGCATGGAATAGTTTGGAGGAATTGTTGCTCCAGATCAAACCAAGGTCAAACTCAAACCAAGGTCAGGAGTGATGTGACCTTGACTATTCTTCCACCCCAAAGTTGACCTGCTGCTGTTTTTCCATATCTTAATCAAGGTGGTGATTCGCTTTTGTTACATAGGAGTGCCTTGATTCCTCCAAAGTATCATGCCAGGAAACGGGACCAGAAGAGAAAAAATAATGGTGTTCTGTTGCTTGGAATAGTTTGGAGGATTCAGTTGCTCCAGAATTACCAACACAAAACTTCCCCCTTAAATAATGTCCCTGTGATCGTGTATGAGATTTAAGTGGTGGCTTCTGATTCCTCCTGACTATGCCACGAAACAAACAAACTCCTTTAATTAATGTAATTGGTGTTTCGTGGCAATATTTGAAGGACTCATGCATTTATCACCAACAATTTATTTTCGGACTACATCACAGGGTCCCTTAACCTCGGCAAGAGAGAACATTATTGTGCTAGACCAGAAAACACCTTGTATAGTCGGCCTCACGAATTCGTACACAAAGCATTGGATATTAGTTTTTTTTTTATTATTCTTCCACCCCAAAGTTGACCTGCTGCTGTTTTTCCATATCTTAATTAAGGTGGTAATTCGCTTTTGTTACATAGGAGCTCCTCGGTTCTGCTATTGTTTCAAGTATTGGTCAAATAACATTACTAGATAAGTTTGGTGTTAGGAAATTAATTAACTACATTTTCAAGTATTGGTCAAATAACATTACTAGATTAGGTTCGTGTTAGGAAATTAATTAACTACACTTTCTAGTTGTTGTTGTTGTTACGAGTGCTTGATGATGTCACAGTGGTGTATACGAATTCATGAGGCAGACTGTACATTCACGATCAATTATCCTGCAACACCTACGAATGACAGAGCCTAAATAACTATAGGTGTTGGTCTCTGTAATACTGTCTGGTTGGTTCATAAGATTTGGCTCTCACGGCTCACTTTCTTTCACCCGATGCAGGACTTTTTTTTTTACCTTGACTGTACACTGGAGAGTCAATAATCCAACACCATGAGTCGATAGGCATAAAGCCCTAAATCTTCTTATTCTTCTTCTGATCCGAGACACAACACGATTCTCAACCAACAAACCTCGCGAAATCATTCAGTAGGTAGAGATTCATTTTGTGTCTCAGATAAGAAAGAATTATAGACCTCTAGTGTAAAGTACCACAAAATTTAATTAAAAGGGATCCAAGAAGTGACAGAAAGTACGAAATATGATGAAAGAAACAGATAGAAAGGAGGGAGAAAGGAAGTGATAGAAAGCACGAATGATGAGGGAAACAGAAAGAAGGGAGGGACAAAGGAAGGGAGGAAGTGACAGAAAGTACGAAATATGATGAAGGAAACGGAAAGAAAGGAGGGACAAAGGAAGGGAGGAAGTGACAGGAAGCACGAATGATGAAGGAAACAGAAAGAAGGGAGGGACAAGGGAAGGGAGGAAAAAAGTGACAGAAAGCACGAATGATGAGGGAAACGTAAAGCAAAAAAGGGACAAAGGAAGGGAGGAAGTGACAGAAAGCACGAAATATGATGAGGGAAACAGAAAGAAAGGAGGGACAAAGGAAGGGAGGAAGTGACAGAAAGCACGAAATATGATGAGGGAAACAGAAAGAAAGGAGGGACAAAGGAAGGGAGGAAGTGACAGAAAGCACGAAACATGATGAAAGAGACGGAAAGAAAAGAGGGACAAAAGGAAGGTTGAAATTAATTATCAACTCAGTATACAATGATCGAGTAAGAGGTGTGTGTGTGTTTTGTTGGTATACATTGGACGATTTGGTAGACCTTCAAAGTTTTCACAACAAATTCTCCCCTTAATAACGTATTCATTATTAATATTGTAATTAATACCCCCATAATTATATCTATGATGAACGATTGTAAATGTAGTAGTAGTAGTAGTAGTAGTTATAGTAGTAGTAGTAGTAGTAGTAGTAGTAGTAGTAGTAGTAGTAGTAGTAGTAGTAGTAGTAGTAGTAGTAGTAGTAGTAGTAGTAGTAGTAGTAGTAGTAGTAGTAGTAGTAGTAGTAGTAGTAGTAGTACCTGGAGGAAGGAAGGAAGGAAGGAAAGGAGTATAGGAAAGGAAGGAAGAAAGGAAAGGTAAGAATGTAGGACAGGAAGAAGTGAAGAAAAGAGTGAAGGAAAGGATGGAAAGAATCAAGGACTGGAGAAGAAGGGGGGAAGGAAGGTAATTAGAAGGATATGAGAAGAAGTGCTAGACAAGTTATTGACAGTACAGACATAACACAACTCGGGTACCTGTCAAATGTTGGAAGCCAGAAATGTGTGTGTGTGTGTGTGTGTGTGTGTTAGGAGAACAAGAGAGGAGAGGGTATGAGTGTGTAGGGAGGGGGTCAGGTGTGTGTGTGTGTGTGTGTGTGTGTGTGTGTGTGTGTGTGTGTGTGTGTGTGTGTGTGTGCTTCCTGTGAAGGCGCCAGCAATGAGAGATTCACTTCTCTTCTAGATGGCAGGGCGGCCGGAAGGATAGCAAATTCGGTGGGTAAGTCAATCAGACCAACTCTATCTTTCTCATCTATCTGTCTGCCACCTCCCATATGTAGGAGTTAACTGGTACTCACAATATTTCACTTACACAATTGGTCCAACTCTTATCTTTCTCGCCCACAGTCTTTCATATTATACAATTTCTTGCCCAGTTATCTGTCCACCTCTTTCATCTCGCAAGAATACTCACAGTCATTCATGTTGTACAACTAGTCAACTCTGGAACGCTCTACCTACCGTCATCCATCTTTCCCCATTACCAGCTTCGTACGACGTATGGTCCTTCAAAGACAATGTGTTCTGGCATTTCGAACTCAATATCACGATTCAAGTTCAATACTGCATAACCACTCATGCACAAAGATCTATTAAGCGAGCCAAAATAGTTCAGGAATCAAATGGCATGCACTCTATATACATTGTTATTGCTGGTCACTTTGCTCTGAAGACTATAATAATTACAGTGAAACCAAGAGTGAAATCAAGTACAGCGGATCTTCGTAGCGGGTCAAAAGATTTTCAGGACAATTTATGCCATTAACTCATTCTGTTTGGGTCCCTTGCAAAGGCAATAAATCCCAGTAGCATCTCTACTCCCGGGCGTTTTGTTTCAGCGTTGTCTTTAGTCAAATCAATCTCATAAAGGGTTTGCCTACAACCCAAAGAAAAGATAAAGGTCTTATTCGGAGAGAGAGAGAGAGAGAGAGAGAGAGAGAGAGAGAGAGAGAGAGAGAGAGAGAGAGAGAGAGAGCTGTGATCACATAAGTACACTCATGCGAACTTTCTGATATTTCCTTTCCATCACTCACTACCTTTCTGTCTTCTCCGGCATCCACAATACATAATTATAAACTGATAATTATTCTACATCATACCACCTTCTTCTCCAACGTCCTCCAACCCCCACAGATGATTCGGTCACCAACAGCAATTATATAGACAGTGTATGTGACCACCAACACAATGAGAGGGATGTTGTGGGTGATGAAGATGTTGGCATCCCTGGTGGCGTGTGTATCAATCATTACCACTACCACCACCATCATCACTATTCTCACCACCACGACCCTCATGACACAAGCTTACACACCAGGACCTAGAGGTATGGAAGCTGATTCACTTTTTTTTTTTTTTTTCCTTATGGGGATAGTATGCTTTTGTTACATTGGAGTGCCTTGATTCCTCCAAAGTATGCCTAGAAACGAGACCAGATGAACATAAATAATGGTGTTTGTCCTGTTGCTTGGAATAGTTTGGAGGATTCAGTTGCTCCAGATTTACCAACACGAAATTTCCCCCTTGATTCCTCCAAAGTATGCCAGGAAATGGGACCAGATGAACATAAATAATGATGATCTGTTGCTTGGAATAGTTTGAAGGAATCATTTGCTCCTGATTTACCAACAATATACTACCCCCTTAAACCACCCAAACTAAAATGATCTAATAATTATTATATACTTGATGTGCAACTAGTCAGAACTTATTAACCTCCCCTAGCCTAAGTTAAGCTAAATTACCTTAAATCCAACCCATTCTAACCTAATTCATTCTAACCCAACCTGACCTAATATTATACTTGACGTGTAACTAAACCGAATTTATTAACCTCTCCTAGTCAAATCTTTTCTAACCAACTTAAGTCTAACCCAACCAAACTGAAATCTAACCTAACCTAACTTAAAACTAACCTAACTTAAATCTAACCCAATCTACCTTAATTCTAACCCAACCTAACTTAATTGTAACCTAAAATAACTTAATTATAACCCAACTTGACCTAATAATAATATACTTGATGGTGTGTCTACAGATCTACGGTATCCTGATTATATTGTTTACCCTCGAGTGCCTTGCCCTGGCCCAGGCGTCTTCCAACATCCTAGGAACTGCAGCTGGTTCTACAGGTGAGTGAGCGGCTAATGTACACTTTCTTGAACCGTGAAAGGGGTTGTTTGTTGTGGCCTAATTGGAGTCTACGTGGCCTTTTGAACAATGCAAGGAAAAAAACCTTACCTGTATATATCCTGTTATCTGGCTTAGGTTGGAGGAATCAGTAACATTCCAACTCACCAAAAATAAAATATTTATCCCTTTAACCCTGTGAGTGGCTCGACAGTACAGCTGACCTCACTGGGCAGAGAAATCTGTTATTGTTAAGACATGAAGTCTTCATTAAATGGCAACTTTTAGGGGATCAAAACGTATAATTATTGTCTGTACTAAAATTACTATAAGATGTACAGATATGGTAGACGTGAATAATCTTTCTCCTTACAACACACACACACACACACACACACACTATCAAATTCGCAAGGAGGAGGCTGAAGACACCAGCCGAACAGAGTAGTACTCCTAGGGTGGACCCTGGCCTGAAGATGGGGAGAGTTAGAACTCCCGTTTCACCTGTCGGTCCACCTTTGCTGATCTTTTTCGTATATCACACACACCGATAGTAGTCCAACATACTCTTAATAACATCACTCTCCATCTACTTACACAAAACAACCACACACACTACACACCACACCCCCAATTTTTACACATTTTAATATGGATCGAAATTAATAAAGGCTTGGAGGCCTATGTTCACGAACCTTCGAGTTGCCTTGGACCATCGCCTGACTCACTCTCCATCAACCTTTACAACATTCTTGGCCTTTCTTTTAGCTTCTCATCTGCTGAACACAACCTCCTCTCTGCAAAACCTCATCTTCTCTTCCTCACCGAAATTTAGTTATCTGTAGCAACCGACAGCAATCCAATTTCTGTCTCCTCTTACCTTCTTTATCCTCAGTTTCGTGCCAAACGCGGATGTTGCTTCTTTTTCTTCTTCTTCATCTGTTGGCGTTTCATATTTTCATATGGGGTCGCATCTCTTCACTAGTCGTCTCCACTGGTTCCGGTCCCTCACTTGCTCCTCCCTCAGCTGTCTCTCCTTGAGATCCTCCTTCAGTCGGTCCTTCCACCATAGCTTAGGTCTCCCTCGCCTACGTCTGCCCTGCACGTCCATCTCCATCACTCTCACTCCCACGTAGTCTTCCTCTCTCCTCTTCACATGCCCGAACCACTGTAATCTCCTCTCCTGCGCTTTCGCCGACGCCTCCACCCCTTTTACTGTACCTTTGATTCAGTCATTTCGTATCTTGTCCACCCTCGTCAGCCCACACATCAACCTCAGCATCCTCATTTCTGCAACATCCAGCTTCGTTTCTTGTACCTTTTTCAATGGCCATGATTTTGCTCCATACAGCAACACTGGCCTCACGACTGTCTTGTACACTTTACCTTTCACTCTAGTACTAATTTTCTTGTCACACAGCACTCCTGACGTTCTCTTCCAGTTGTTCCACACTGCTTGGATCCTATGGTCAATCTCTCTCTCTAGGCCTCCGTCCTTCGCTACGTAGGAGCCGAGATATTTGAAGGCGTCCACCTTCGGCAGCTTGTGGTCCTGCATGAACAGGTCGCCTCCCTGTGGCACGTTGCACTCCAGGTACTCTGTTTTCTGTCTGCTCACCTTCAGTCCGTAATCCTCCAGCAAACCCCTCCATAGCTCCAGCCTCTCTTGCAGTTCTTCACGACTCTCTGAGACCAAGATGATATCGTCTGCAAAGAGCATGCTCCATGGTGCCTCCTTTGTTACCTCCTCCACCAACACATCCATGAGAAGGTTAAACAGATAGGGGCTAAGAGCTGATCCCTGATGGAGTCCAACTCTCACTGGAAAAGACTCTGTAGTGCCAACTGTACTTTTCACTTTTGTCGTGGCTTCCCTGTACATGTCCTGAACCACCTTGACATACTTCTCCTTCACTCCCTTCGACCTCATACTCCGCCACACCTCGCTTCTCGGGACCCAATCATAGGATTTTTCTAAGTCAATAAACGCCATATACAGCCCTCTTTGCTTATCTCAATAGTTTTCCATCACTTGCCTCAGTGCGAATACTGCATCCATTGTTCCTCGCCCCTTCATGAACCCAAACTGCTTATTACAAACTTCTGTCTCCTCCCTTAGCCTTTTATCCAACACTCTTTCCATCAACTTCATAGTGTGTGATGTTAACTTTATTCCTCTATAATTATTACAACTCTGGATGTCTCCTTTTTCTTTGAAAATCGGTACCATTAAACTATCTCTCCATTTGTTTGGGATAATCTCTTATTTCATCACCATGTTCAGGAATTCTGTCAGCAACCTTTCCCTTCTTTGCCCAAGCTTTTCCATACTTCTGCAGGAATCTGGTCTGGCCCTACTCCCTTTCCATTTCTTATCTTCTTCAACTTGACTTCCGCCTCACTAATAGGGTCTACCTCTCCCTCCATTCCCACTCCCCCACCTCTTCGTATTCTTGGGTTTTCCTAATTTAGAAGTTCTTCGTAATACTCCCTCCACCGCCTCCTGATCTTGCCAGGATCAGTAAGCACTCTTCCATTTTCGTCTTTGATTTGCCTTATTGATGTTAAGTCCTTCGTCGATCTATTCCTTTCTTTGGCTAACTTAAAGATTCTCTTCTGGCCCTCCTTTTTTTCTAGTTCCTCATACATATCCGCTGCCCTCGCCTGCGCTACTGCTTTCTTCGCCTCCTTATTTGAATCTTTCCACATAGATTTACGTTCCTCTGTTCTTTCCTTGTCATAAGCTTTCTTCATTTCCTTTTTCTTTTCTATCTTCTCTTTGCAGTTTGGGCACCACCACCAAGACTCTTTGCCGTTTCTCGGCTTCTTTCCAGATGCCTTTCCGTGGACTTCCTCTGCCATACTCTTGATCACTTGCTTAAATGTACAAAACAACCATGCTCTCGTGTTCCCGAACTTGACTCTTCCGAATTATCAACCCTCTAGCTTTGGCTCACCCGTTACTTTCAAACTAAATACATCTGAGCTGTATATCTCTCCCTTTACTCTTCTGACTATCCAAAATTCTTTGACTATCTTAACCTCAAAAGTGGAACACATTCTATCCTATTCTCCTTTTTCAGAAGTCTCCATTTTAGGAGATTTCAATGTTCATTATAGTGCCTTTGGCTTTCATCACCCTTCATTGATCCACCTTGTATACAAGCCTTCATCTTTTTTACCCTCGACAATGTAGAGCAGCTAGTACAGTGCCCTAACCATATTCCAGAACACCTTGGAAATCAGCTCGATATTCTTGACATATTTCTAACCACTCATCCTTTTGCTTATACTCTTGAACTTTTCTCTCCATTGGGCTCCTCCGATCACAATCAAATTTTCGTACCCTGTCCTGTTGCTCCTATAAGACCTTTGGACCTTTCCATGAAGCGTCATTTGTGGCACTACAGCGCCACCAACTGGGAGAAGCTGAGGCAGTACTTTCAAGAATTCCCATGGAACGACTTTTGCTTCCATGGCCGGGGTCCCATTGGGTGTGCTGTATGTCTCACTGAGGAGATCCTCTCGGGCATGGAGGCGTACATTCCTTATTTTTTCCAACTTTCTAATTCATGAGACTCCTGGTTTAATCACACTTGTTTTACTGCTGTCAACAAGGAGGAAGCTTACAGACGGTACCGACGTCTGCAAACTAATGAATCTCATAGTCTGTATATTTTTCCATGCTCAGAATTGTGCCAAATCATTCTCTAACTAGCCAAAATCTCCTTCATCTGAGCCAAGTGCAATGACCTTTCCAATTTTTACTCATCCTGTTCTTTCTGGCACCTTGCCAAAAATCTCTAAAGCAACCTTACCTCTTCCTATTTCCCGCCTTTCATCCTTCCTGATGGAAGTTAGTATTGGGTGTAATCGATGTTGTTGTTGTTGTTGTTGTTATAGTTCCCCAGACTGTCTGGCCAAACAGTCCCGAGTCCGATGCTCGAACCCCTAAATGGGAGTCAGGGTGATAGCGAGATCTGTTTCTTCGAAGGCAACAGACGAGGGGACTGCTGGCTCACGGGCATGTATCCCCGAGCCAACATTTCCACCGTCTGTGGTCTTCCTTGTTGTGCCACTCAATCAGGCGATCTCGTCAGTTACTCAGAAGGAATGAGAAATAGTAAGAGACAGACAGAACAAGCCAGGGTGGGGTAGAGGATGCCAGATTCATCATTTCTGGAGTTGCTGGGTAGTTGAGAAGTGTGCTGGGTAGTTTACATCAACACATCTTCCCCCACCAGTGTGTGCTGGGTAGTTGAGAAGTGTGCTCGGTAGTTTACATCAACACATCTTCCCCCAGCCTACAAGGTTGCTATCCTTGCTCTTACAGCCGGGTACCTATTTACCATACTGCTAGGTGAGCAGGGACATAGGGGGCTGGGAAAGTTGTCCAACAATTCCACTGACCCAGGAATTGAGCCCGAGATCTCTCGTGTGCTGGGCGAGTGTACTAACCATTACACCATCAGCACCCCTTTTTTTTAAGTAACCGAGTACTGTGTAAATGATTATTGATAACTGTATATTTCAGTTAAAGTTAAAGTTGCAGGTTTCAGTTCTGGTATCTATCTCTGATGAGATACTCTTCCGAACATCAGCGAACGTCAGCCAGGCAAGCCCAACTCCCAACCATGGTGCCCAGCCATGGCAGTAACCCCCTAGTAAACAGTTTTTTAATCTCTCGGGCCTGGGCGATGCTCAATCTGCCGACCTCACTAATGCGAGACTGACGCGCTACCACTGTACTAGCCAGAGGCAATCTGAACATGCATATTTAGTGCTAGATATCCCAAATACAGGCCCAAAACATGTGTACAGTGTATAGTACATTTATGGTTGAGTTGTCATTAGTAAGATGAAAGACTTACAAATAATTATACCATAACAATTAAATTGTATTGATGATATACAAGATAAATCATGATGAGATATATGGCTTTGTGTGCTTACAGATAATTACATATCGATACATATTCGCAAATCTTATAAGTACACTAAACAAAAAAACTATGGTTACACCTTCTGCGCGATACAAAATGACACCACGAATGAAGGTTTTTGATAACAGATGCGGCCACAACATACATACGCAGGGATACCAATGTGAGAAGGCTGTAATCAAAAACCTTCATTCGTGGTGTCATTTTGTATCGCGCAGAGGGTGTAACCATAGTTTTTTTGTTGTGTGTACATTTATACTTCAGTTACTATAGGCTACTGTGGTTGCTTATTATATACACAGCTATAGTAATCGAGTACTAATCGATTACTTTCACTGAAAGTAATCAGTAATCACGATTACTAAAAAACAGCTAAAATGCCCACCATGAATGAAAGTGATGTCATCTCTTCTTCTAATATAACTGAACTCTACTCTAAATCATTTGCCTATAACTCTACTCTGGACGATTTTGTCACTAATCCTTCATCTCCTCTGACTTACTTATGTCTACCATCAAAATCTCTTCAAAGGAAACATTTCTGCCCTCTCTGGCCTCGACACTCAGAAGGTGTATGGGCTTGATGGGATTCCTCCTGTTGTTCTCAAGAACTGTGCTTCTATGCTGACTCCCTGCCGAGGCACTCTCCGTCTTTGTCCATCATCTAATATTTTTCCTATTTGCCGGAAGTTTGCTCTGATCAAATCAGTTCCAAAAAAGGACAATCGCTCCCAACCCTCCTAACTATCGCTTCATTGTTCTGGTCTCTTGTCTATCTCAAGTCTTCTAATCTATTCTTATCTGTAAAATTCAAAAGCACCTTACTCATCACAACCTTAATTCTGATCGTCAGTATGGTTTCCCTCAGGGACGTTCTACTGACGATCTTTTATCCATCCTTTCTGATTCTTGGTCATCCTCTATTCAGAACTTTGGTGAAATTTTTACTGTCACAAGACATGTAAAAAGCTTTTGATGGAGTCTGGCACAAAGTTTTACTTTCTAAAGTACCCTCATTCGGCTTCTATCTCTCCCTGTGTTCCTTTATCTCTGAATTTCTTTTTAGCCGCTCAATAGCTTCTGTTGTAGACTGTTCTTCCTCTAAGTCAATCAACAGTGGTGTTCCTCAGGGTACTGTCCTGTCACCTACTCTCTTTCTCCTTTTCATTAATGAACTTCTTAGCTGTACTTTCTCCTCTATCCACTCATATGCTGATGATTCCACCCAATTTGACCTCCCATCCCAGCATCTCCTCTCCACATCAAGTTATGATGCAGTGGCCCGCCGGACTTCTGACCTTTCCCTCATCTCCAACTAGGGCAGAGAAAACCTTGTGGTTTTCAATACCTCGAAAACACAGTTCCTTCATCTTTCAACATGCAAATCTTCCAAATGACTTTCCCCTTTACTTCAATGACATACAACTTAATCTCTCTTCTTTCCTTAATATTCAAGGAGTATCTTTCTGTCACAATCTCTTTTGGAGACATCATATTACCTCTCTTGCTAAAACTGCCAAAGAAGTTGGGTGTGCTGTTCAGATTCCATGAATACTTCACCCTCACACAGTTGCTGTCTCCTTACATGGGTCTCATCCGCACTTGTATGGAGTACGATTCTCATGTCTGGGGTAGTTCAATCTTCACAACACTCTTGGACAAGATCATCAAATAGAATCAAAGTACTTTCGTCTAATCAACTCTCACCCTCTTACAGATTCAGTACAGCCTCTCTTCTATCACTGTTACACTGGACATGGCTCTTCTGAAATATCTCAATGTATGCTTCCTACCATTAGGAGAGCATGCAACACCCGCCAAGCCACTCAGTCTCACCCATTTTCTCTAATGAAAGAGTTAACTGGTACTCACAGTGTTTCAAATACACAACTGGTCAACTCTGGATTACACACACACACACACACACATCTCCCTAATGTAAGAGTTGACTGATACTCCCAGACTTCCATATACATAGCTGGTCAACTCTGGAACACACTACCTCCAACCATCTTTCCCCCTCACTTTGAGTTATGATCCTTCAAAATCAATGTTTCTAGGCATCTCAAAGGAAATTAGAGATGATTTTGGACCTCTCTCGCTTGTTTGGATTCACAAATGAAGACAATTTGTGTGCTTTTAGCCTTAAGTCCTCATCTTTCTCAATATAGAAAAAAATCACCTCACACATAACCTCTCTCTTCCTGCTACAAAACAGTGTGAATCTTGTTTTCATCGCTAGCTGGTGAATGATAATTAGTAGTTCCACACACAAGTACTACATTCTACAAAGAAAATGAGGTCCTCAAAGCCTAGTGATTAAGATATAGTTGGTAAATAATATTGACCAACTGTACTGTGTGTGTGTGTGTGTGTGTGTGTGTGTGTGTGCTACAAACATTGTTTCTTCTTTTAATTCAGGAACATGTCCACCCTAATCACACATAATCTTCACAAACTGGGGAAAGGGAAGCACCAGACAAATAACACAGTGTTTCTCATTTATCTGACAGGTAGAGATTGAAATCTACTTACACTACTTTCTCTCTCCACTACAGGTGTGTGGATCGCATGGGTCTCGGGGTATATCACACGTACCACTTTCAATGTGAGCCTGGCACTGTATTTTCTGACCAGCTAGACCAGTGTGTGTTTGGTTATCAGATGAAACCTCCATGTGGCACCAAGACACATGAAATATTACCATTACCAGTAACATCCCCACCAATTCTACCACCACCACTGCCAGTTGATCCTATGCCCAAACCATTTCCATTACCACCATACCAACCAGGCATTCCAGGAAGTCCAGGTAAACCTGGAGGCCCAGGTATTCCAAGCCTACCTGGAGGTCCAGGCATACCAGGTAAGCCAGAAAGACCAGGCATTCCAGGTCAACCCGGAAGACCAGGCCGTCCAGGAAGACCAAGTCGTCCAGGAACACCAGGTCGTCCAGGAACACCAGGTCATCCAGGAACACCAAGTCGCCCAGGAACACCAGGTCGTCCAGGAACACCAAGTCGTCCAGGAACACCAGGACGTCCTGGAACTCCAGGCAGTCCAAGCATTCCTGGCACACCAGGAAGTCCAGGCACTCCAAGCCAACCTGGAATACCAGGCATTCCAGGCATTCCTGGAGGTCCAGGCATTCCGGGTGAGCCAGAAGGACCAGGCATTCCAGGCCAACCTGGAAGACCAGGCCAACCCGGAAGACCAGGCCATCCAGGAACACCAAGTCGTCCAGGAAGACCAAGTCGTCCAGGAAGACCAAGTCGTCCAGGAACACCAGGCCGTCCAGGAATACCAGGCCGTCCAGGAATACCAGGCCGTCCAGGAAGACCAAGTCGTCCAGGAAGACCCAGTCGTCCAGGAAGACCAAGTCGTCCAGGAAGACCAGGCCGTCCAGGAATACCAGGCCGTCCAGGAAGACCAAGTCGTCCAGGAAGACCAAGTCGTCCAGGAAGACCAGGTCGTCCAGGGAGACCAAGTCGTCCAGGAAGACCAAGTCGTCCAGGAAGACCAAGCCGTCCAGGAACACCAGGTCGCCCAGGAACACCAGGTCGTCCAGGAACACCAAGTCGTCCAGGAACTCCAAGCATTCCAGGCCAAACAGGAATCCCAGGCATTCCAGGCATCCCTGGAGGTCCAGGTAAGCCAGAAGGACCAGGCATTCCAGGGCAACCCGGTAGACCAGGCCTTCCAGGAAGACCAAGTCGTCCGGGAAGACCCAGTCGTCCAGGAAGACCAGGCCGTCCAGGAATACCAGGCCGTCCAGGAAGACCAATTCGTCCAGGAACACCCAGTCGTCCAGGAAGACCAAGTCGTCCAGGAACACCCGGCCGTCCAGGAACACCAAGTCGTCCAGGAAGACCAAGTCGTCCAGGAATACCAAGCCGTCCAGGAACACCAGGTCGCCCAGGAACACCAGGTCGTCCAGGAACACCAAGTCGTCCAGGAACACCAGGACGTCCTGGAACTCCAGGCAGTCCAAGCATTCCTGGCACACCAGGAAGTCCAGGCACTCCAAGCCAACCTGGAATCCCAGGCATTCCAGGCATCCCTGGAGGTCCAGGTAAGCCAGAAGGACCAGGCATTCCAGGGCAACCCGGTAGACCAGGCCTTCCAGGAAGACCAAGTCGTCCGGGAAGACCCAGTCGTCCAGGAATACCAAGTCGTCCAGGAATACCAGGCCGTCCAGGAATACCAGGCCGTCCAGGAAGACCAAGTCGTCCAGGAAGACCAAGTCGTCCAGGAAGACCAAGTCGTCCAGGAAGACCAAGTCGTCCAGGGAGACCAAGTCGTCCAGGAAGACCAAGTCGTCCAGGAAGACCAAGCCGTCCAGGAACACCAGGTCGCCCAGGAACACCAGGTCGTCCAGGAACACCAAGTCGTCCAGGAACACCAGGTCGTCCAGGAACACCAGGCCATCCAGGAACTCCAGGCAGTCCAAGCATTCCAGGCCAACCAGGAATCCCAGGCATTCCAGGCATCCCTGGAGGTCCAGGTAAGCCAGAAGGACCAGGCATTCCAGGGCAACCCGGTAGACCAGGCCTTCCAGGAAGACCAAGTCGTCCGGGAAGACCCAGTCGTCCAGGAAGACCAGGCCGTCCAGGAATACCAGGCCGTCCAGGAAGACCAATTCGTCCAGGAAGACCAGGCCGTCCAGGAAGACCAAGTCGTCCAGGAATACCAAGCCGTCCAGGAACACCAGGTCGCCCAGGAACACCAGGTCGCCCAGGAACACCAGGTCGTCCAGGAACACCAAGTCGTCCAGGAACACCAGGACGTCCTGGAACTCCAGGCAGTCCAAGCATTCCTGGCACACCAGGAAGTCCAGGCACTCCAAGCCAACCTGGAATCCCAGGCATTCCAGGCATCCCTGGAGGTCCAGGAAGACCAAGTCGTCCAGGAAGACCAGGTCGTCCAGGAAGACCAAGTCGTCCAGGAAGACCAAGTCGTCCAGGAACACCAGGCCGTCCAGGAACTCCAGGCAGTCCAAGCATTCCAGGTCAACCAGGAATCCCAGGCATTCCAGGCATCCCTGGAGGTCCAGGTAAGCCAGAAGGACCAGGCATTCCAGGGCAACCCGGTAGACCAGGCCTTCCAGGAAGACCAAGTCGTCCGGGAAGACCCAGTCGTCCAGGAATACCAGGCCGTCCAGGAATACCAGGCCGTCCAGGAAGACCAAGTCGTCCAGGAAGACCAAGTCGTCCAGGAAGACCAAGTCGTCCAGGGAGACCAAGTCGTCCAGGAAGACCAAGTCGTCCAGGAAGACCAAGTCGTCCAGGAACACCAGGTCGTCCAGGAACACCAGGCCAACCTGGAATCCCAGGCATTCCAGCTGTTCCTGGAGGTCCAGGTAAGCCAGAAGGACCAGGCCGTCCAGGAATACCAGGCAATAGAGGAAAACCAAGTCGTCCAGGAAGACCAGGCCGTCCAGGGAGACCAAGTCGTCCAGGGAGACCAAGTCGTCCAGGAACACCAGGCCGTCCAGAAACTCCAGGCAGTCCAAGCATTCCAGGCCAACCTGGAATCCCAGGCATTCCAGGTGTCCCTGGAGGTCCAGGTAAGCCAGAAGGACCAGGCATTCCAGGCCAACCCGGTAGACCAGGCCTTCCAGGAAGACCAAGCCGTCCAGGAACACCCAGTCGTCCAGGAAGACCAGGACGTCCAGGAACACCAGGCCGTCCAGGAACACCAAGTCGTCCAGGAACACCAGGCCTTCCAGGAAGACCAAGTCGTCCAGGAACACCCAGTCGTCCAGGAAGACCAGGACGTCCAGGAAGACCAAGTCGTCCAGGAATACCAGGCCGTCCAGGAAAACCAGGCCGTCCAGGAAAACCAAGTCGTCCAGGAAGACCAGGCCATCCAGGAACACCAAGTCGTCCAGGAAGACCAAGTCGTCCAGGAACACCAGGTCGTCCAGGAACACCAGGTCGTCCAGGAAGACCAAGTCGTCCAGGAACACCCAGTCGTCCAGGAAGACCAGGACGTCCAGGAACACCAAGCCGTCCAGGAACACCAAGTCGTCCAGGAAGACCAAGTCGTCCAGGAACACCAGGCCGTCCAGGAACACCAAGTCGTCCAGGAACACCAAGTCGTCCAGGAATACCAGGCCGTCCAGGAAAACCAGGCCATCCAGGAAAACCAAGTCGTCCAGAGAAACCAGGAAGACCAGGTCGTCCAGGAATACCAGGCCGTCCAGGAAGACCAAGTCGTCCAGGAAGACCAAGTCGTCCAGGAAGACCAGGCCGTCCAGGGAGACCAAGTCGTCCAGGAAGACCAAGTCGTCCAGGAACACCAGGTCGTCCAGGAACTCCAGGCAGTCCAAGCATTCCAGGCCAACCTGGAATCCCAGGCATTCCAGGTGTCCCTGGAGGTCCAGGTAAGCCAGAAGGACCAAACATTCCAGGCCAACCCGGTAGACCAGGCCTTCCAGGAATACCAAGTCGTCCAGGAAGACCAAGTCGTCCGGGAACACCAGGTCGTCCAGGAAAACCAGGCCTTCCAGGAAGACCAAGCCGTCCAGGAACACCCAGTCGTCCAGGAAGACCAGGACGTCCAGGAACACCAGGCCGTCCAGGAAAACCAAGTCGTCCAGGAACACCAGGCCTTCCAGGAAGACCAAGTCGTCCAGGAACACCCAGTCGTCCAGGAAGACCAGGACGTCCAGGAAGACCAAGTCGTCCAGGAATACCAGGCCGTCCAGGAAAACCAGGCCGTCCAGGAAAACCAAGTCGTCCAGGAAGACCAGGCCATCCAGGAACACCAAGTCGTCCAGGAAGACCAAGTCGTCCAGGAACACCAGGTCGTCCAGGAACACCAGGTCGTCCAGGAAGACCAAGTCGTCCAGGAAAACCCAGTCGTCCAGGAAGACCAGGACGTCCAGGAACACCAAGCCGTCCAGGAACACCAAGTCGTCCAGGAAGACCAAGTCGTCCAGGAACACCAGGCCGTCCAGGAACACCAAGTCGTCCAGGAACACCAAGTCGTCCAGGAATACCAGGCCGTCCAGGAAAACCAGGCCATCCAGGAAAACCAAGTCGTCCAGAAAAACCAGGAAGACCAGGCCGTCCAGGAATACCAGGCCGTCCAGGAAGACCAAGTCGTCCAGGAAGACCAAGTCGTCCAGGAAGACCAGGCCGTCCAGGGAGACCAAGTCGTCCAGGAAGACCAAGTCGTCCAGGAACACCAGGTCGTCCAGGAACTCCAGGCAGTCCAAGCATTCCAGGCCAACCTGGAATCCCAGGCATTCCAGGTGTCCCTGGAGGTCCAGGTAAGCCAGAAGGACCAGGCATTCCAGGCCAACCCGGTAGACCAGGCCTTCCAGGAATACCAAGTCGTCCAGGAAGACCAAGTCGTCCGGGAACACCAGGTCGTCCAGGAAAACCAGGCCTTCCAGGAAGACCAAGCCGTCCAGGAACACCCAGTCGTCCAGGAAGACCAGGACGTCCAGGAACACCAGGCCGTCCAGGAACACCAAGTCGTCCAGGAACGCCAGGCCTTCCAGGAAGACCAAGTCGTCCAGGAACACCCAGTCGTCCAGGAAGACCAGGACGTCCAGGAAGACCAAGTCGTCCAGGAATACCAGGCCGTCCAGGAAAACCAGGCCGTCCAGGAAAACCAAGTCGTCCAGGAAGACCAGGCCATCCAGGAACACCAAGTCGTCCAGGAAGACCAAGTCGTCCAGGGACACCAGGCCGTCCAGGAACACCAATTCGTCCAGGAACACCAAGTCGTCCAGGAATACCAGGCCGTCCAGGAAAACCAGGCCATCCAGGAAAACCAAATCGTCCAGGAACACCAGGAGGACCAGGCCGTCCAGGAATACCAGGCCGTCCAGGAAGACCAAGTCGTCCAGGAAGACCAGGCCGTCCAGGAAGACCAAGTCGTCCAGGAAGACCAAGTCGTCCAGGAACTCCAGGCAGTCCAAGCATTCCAGGCCAACCTGGAATCCCAGGCATTCCAGGTGTCCCTGGAGGTCCAGGTAAGCCAGAAGGACCAGGCATTCCAGGCCAACCCGGTAGACCAGGCCTTCCAGGAAGACCAAGTCGTCCAGGAAGACCAAGTCGTCCAGGAACACCAGGTCGTCCAGGAACACCAGGTCGTCCAGGAAGACCAAGTCGTCCAGGAACACCCAGTCGTCCAGGAAGACCAAGTCGTCCAGGAACACCCGGCCGTCCAGGAACACCAAGTCGTCCAGGAACACCAAGTCGTCCAGGAATACCAGGCCGTCCAGGAAAACCAGGCCATCCAGGAAAACCAAGTCGTCCAGAAAAACCAGGAGGACCAGGCCGTCCAGGAAGACCAAGTCGTCCAGGAAGACCAAGTCGTCCAGGAAGACCAGGCCGTCCAGGGAGACCAAGTCGTCCTGGAAGACCAAGTCGTCCAGGAACACCAGGTCGTCCAGGAACTCCAGGCAGTCCAAGCATTCCAGGCCAACCTGGAATCCCAAGCATTCCAGGTGTCCCTGGAGGTCCAGGTAAGCCAGAAGGACCAGGCATTCCAGGCCAACCCGGTAGACCAGGCCTTCCAGGAATACCAAGTCGTCCTGGAAGACCAAGTCGTCCAGGAACACCAGGTCGTCCAGGAAAACCAGGCCTTCCAGGAAGACCAAGTCGTCCAGGAACACCCAGTCGTCCAGGTAGACCAGGACGTCCAGGAACACCCAGTCGTCCAGGAAGACCAGGACGTCCAGGAACACCAAGTCGTCCAGGAATACCAGGCCGTCCAGGAACACCAGGCCGTCCAGGAAAACCAAGTCGTCCAGGAAGACCAGGCCATCCAGGAACACCAAGTCGTCCAGGAAGACCAAGTCGTCCAGGAACACCAGGCCGTCCAGGAAGACCAAGTCGTCCAGGAACACCAGGCCGTCCAGGAAAACCAGGCCATCCAGGAAAACCAAGTCGTCCAGGAACACCAGGAGGACCAGGCCGTCCAGGAATACCAGGCCGTCCAGGAAGACCAAGTCGTCCAGGAAGACCAGGCCGTCCAGGGAGACCAAGTCGTCCAGGAAGACCAAGTCGTCCAGGAACACCAGGCCGTCCAGGAACTCCAGGCAGTCCAAGCATTCCAGGCCAACCTGGAATCCCAGGCATTCCAGGTGTCCCTGGAGGTCCAGGTAAGCCAGAAGGACCAGGCATTCCAGGCCAACCCGGTAGACCAGGCCTTCCAGGAAGACCGAGCCGTCCAGGAAGACCAAGTCGTCCGGGAACACCAGGTCGTCCAGGAACACCAGGCCTTCCAGGAAGACCAAGTCGTCCAGGATCACCCAGTCGCCCAGGAAGACCAGGACGTCCAGGAACACCAGGCCGTCCAGGAACACCAAGTCGTCCAGGAACACTAGGCCGTCCAGGAAGACCAAGTCGTCCAGGAAGACCAAGTCGTCCAGGAAGACCAGGCCGTCCAGGGAGACCAAGTCGTCCAGGAAAACCAAGTCGTCCAGGAAGACCAGGCCATCCAGGAACACCAAGCCGTCCAGGAACACCAAGTCGTCCAGGAAGACCAAGTCGTCCAGGAACACCAGGCCGTCCAGGAACACCAAGTCGTCCAGGAAAACCAAGTCGTCCAGAAAAACCAGGAGGACCAGGCCGTCCAGGAATACCAGGCCGTCCAGGAAGACCAAGTCATCCAGGAAGACCAAGTCGTCCAGGAAAACCAAGTCCTCCAGGAAGACCAGGCCGTCCAGGGAGACCAAGTCGTCCAGGAAGACCAAGTCGTCCAGGAACACTAGGTCGTCCAGGAACTCCAGGCAGTCCAAGCATTCCAAGCCAACCTGGAATCCCAAGCATTCCAGGTGTCCCTGGAGGTCCAGGTAAGCCAGAAGGACCAGGCATTCCAGGCCAACCCGGTAGACCAGGCCTTCCAGGAAGACCAAGTCGTCCAGGAAGACCAAGTCGTCCAGGAATACCAAGTCGTCCAGGAAAACCAGGCCTTCCAGGAAGACCAAGTCGTCCAGGAACACCCAGTCGTCCAGGAAGACCAGGACGTCCAGGAACACCAAGTCGTCCAGGAAGACCAGGCCATCCAGGAACACCAAGCCGTCCAGGAACACCAAGTCGTCCAGGAAGACCAAGTCGTCCAGGAACACCAGGCCGTCCAGGAACACCAAGTCGTCCAGGAAAACCAAGTCGTCCAGAAAAACCAGGAGGACCAGGCCGTCCAGGAATACCAGGCCGTCCAGGAAGACCAAGTCGTCCAGGAAGACCAAGTCGTCCAGGAAAACCAAGTCCTCCAGGAAGACCAGGCCGTCCAGGGAGACCAAGTCGTCCAGGAAGACCAAGTCGTCCAGGAACACTAGGTCGTCCAGGAACTCCAGGCAGTCCAAGCATTCCAAGCCAACCTGGAATCCCAAGCATTCCAGGTGTCCCTGGAGGTCCAGGTAAGCCAGAAGGACCAGGCATTCCAGGCCAACCCGGTAGACCAGGCCTTCCAGGAAGACCAAGTCGTCCAGGAAGACCAAGTCGTCCAGGAATACCAAGTCGTCCAGGAAAACCAGGCCTTCCAGGAAGACCAAGTCGTCCAGGAACACCCAGTCGTCCAGGAAGACCAGGACGTCCAGGAACACCAGGCCGTCCAGGAACACCAAGTCGTCCAGGAACACCAGGCCTTCCAGGAAGACCAAGTCGTCCAGGAACACCCAGTCGTCCAGGAAGACCAGGACGTCCAGGAACACCAAGTCGTCCAGGAATACCAGGCCGTCCAGGAAGACCAAGTCGTCCAGGAACACCCAGTCGTCCAGGAAAACCAAGTCGTCCAGGAAGACCAGGCCATCCAGGAACACCAAGTCGTCCAGGAAGACCAAGTCGTCCAGGAACACCAGGCCGTCCAGGAACACCAAGTCGTCCAGGAAGACCAAGTCGTCCAGGAACACCAGGCCGTCCAGGAAAACCAGGCCATCCAGGAAAACCAAGTCGTCCAGAAAAACCAGGAGGACCAGGCCGTCCAGGAATACCAGGCCGTCCAGGAAGACCAAGTCGTCCAGGAAGACCAAGTCGTCCAGGAAGACCAGGCCGTCCAGGGAGACCAAGTCGTCCAGGAAGACCAAGTCGTCCAGGAAGACCAAGTCGTCCAGGAACACCAGGCCATCCAAGCATTCCAGGCCAACCTGGAATCCCAGGCATTCCAGGTATCCCTGGAGGTCCAGGAAAGCCAGAAGGACCAGGCATTCCAGGCCAACCCGGTAGACCAGGCCTTCCAGGAAGACCAAGTCGTCCAGGAAGACCAAGTCGTCCAGGAAGACCAAGTCGTCCTGGAACACCAGGTCGTCCAGGAACACCAGGCCTTCCAGGAAGACCAAGTCGTCCAGGAACACCAAGTCGTCCAGGAAGACCAAGTCGTCCAGGAACACCAGGCCATCCAGGAACACCAAGTCGTCCAGGAACACCAAGTCGTCCAGGAATACCAGGCCGTCCAGGAAAACCAGGCCATCCAGGAAAACCAAGTCGTCCAGAAAAACCAGGAGGACCAGGCCGTCCAGGAATACCAGGCCGTCCAGGAAGACCAAGTCGTCCAGGAAGACCAAGTCGTCCAGGAAGACCAGGCCATCCAGGGAGACCAAGTCGTCCAGGAAGACCAAGTCGTCCAGGAAGACCAAGTCGTCCAGGAACACCAGGCCGTCCAGGAACTCCAGGCAGTCCAAGCATTCCAGGCCAACCTGGAATCCCAGGCATTCCAGGTGTCCCTGGAGGTCCAGGTAAGCCAGAAGGACCAGGCATTCCAGGCCAACCCGGTAGACCAGGCCTTCCAGGAAGACCAAGTCGTCCAGGAAGACCAAGTCGTCCAGGAACACCAGGTCGTCCAGGAACACCAGGCCTTCCAGGAAGACCAAGTCGTCCAGGAACACCCAGTCGTCCAGGAATACCAGGCCGTCCAGGAACACCAAGTCGTCCAGGAATACCAGGCCGTCCAGGAAAACCAGGCCGTCCAGGAAAACCAAGTCATCCAGGAAGACCAGGCCATCCAGGAACACCAAGCCGTCCAGGAAGACCAAGTCGTCCAGGAACACCAAGTCGTCCAGGAAGACCAAGTCGTCCTGGAACACCAGGTCGTCCAGGAACACCAGGCCTTCCAGGAAGACCAAGTCGTCCAGGAATACCCAGTCGTCCAGGAATACCCAGTCGTCCAGGAACACCAGGCCGTCCAGGAAGACCAAGTCGTCCAGGAACACCCAGTCGTCCAGGAAGACCAGGACGCCCAGGAACACCAAGCCGTCCAGGAATACCAGGCCGTCCAGGAAGACCAGGCCATCCAGGAAAACCAAGTCGTCCAGAAAAACCAGGACGTCCAGGAGGACCAGGCCGTCCAGGAAGACCAGGCCGTCCAGGAACACCAAGTCGTCCAGGAAGACCAGGCACTCCAGTGATTTCAATCAGTCCAACACGCCTTCCACCACGTCGTCCCACTCATCCAACAGGTCATCCAACGCGTCGTCCCACTCGTCCAATAGTTCGTCCTTCCAAACCTGGTTCCCGAGAGAAACACAAAAAACCTGGATCACATAAGCACAAAAAACATGAATCCCGTGAAAAACACAAAAGACCTGGATCACATAAGAAACCCAAAGAAAGTAGATCCCGTGAGAAACACAAGAAACCTGGATCCCATGAGAAACACAAAAAACATGGATCACATAAGAAACACAAAGAAAGTGGATCCCGTAGGAAACACAAAAAACATGGATCCAGGTACAAACACCCATATAGGCCTAAATTTCGTGATGAAGGCTTGCCATTTACTACAAGCCAACAGCAGATTCCAAGGACAGCACCAGTGAATTCTACACACCAAAAAAAGGCAACCGAATACTTTATTACACTCGAGGCAGGACATAACATACCCGTTCCTTTGATGAGAACAAAGCGATCTCGTGCTTCTCAAGGTCCTGCTGCAACACTGATCAAGGAAGAGAAAACAGATAACACATTCCCATACAGTGACCCAGCAACAGCAAGCAGCAATGCAGGGTTAATATTAACAACACCCATTAAGCATCAAGAGGCACAAAAGAGTCGTCAAGCAGAACACATTTCATTCACCAAGTCGAAGGAAAAACATGTAGTCCAGCCCAGCAGTTCTTCAGACAGCCATCGCAAAAGGTACTACTTCTGGATACCAAGAGAAAGCCACGAAACCTCACTTGATGGAACTTGGTGGTCACAGCAGCATAGTATGTCGACGGAAGGAGTGGCAGCAGATCAGGAGTTGGCAAGGTTCAGCGATTATTCTCATGAAAATGCACGCAATCCAGAAAACAAAAGTCTGTTTCATCATAAACTTGGCTTTGCATCCCAGGACACAGGGTCATCAAAAGGATATGATAGACAAAACCAAAGACTTTATAGTATCCAAGCAACCAAAAATAACCCAAACCCTCGGGATCACACCAACTGGGATCTGTACGAATACTCACAGATTTTGGAAGATCGTTTGGATCATGACAACTATACAGAGAAGTCAGATCAATCCACTGTAGATCATTATTCATATGATTATTTAAAGGAATATCCTGACTTGGTTTATCATGAATATTCTGATGATACACAAAACGACCCTGGCCTGGATCCCCGCGAGTATTTTGAAGATCAACAACACCAATATGACCTGGATCCCGATGCGTATTTTGATGATCCACAACACCAGCCAGGGAACGAAGATTACAAATATTCCAATGATCCACATCAGCAACCTGACCTGGATCCCAACGAATATTTTGATGATCCACAATATCAACCTGATCCCTACACGTATTTTGATGATTCACAATACCTGCCTGATTCGGATCATTATTTTTCAGATGATCCACAGCAACGTGGTCTGGATCCCTACAAATTCTCAGATGATCCACAGCACCTATCTTACCTGGATCACTATCACTCACATAAAGTTCCTTGCTTAGATCATTATGAACATACTGGCACAAATCATTCCCATTACTTAAATGATCCACACCATCACCCTAGCTTGGATCATTACAAGTATTCAGATGATCCATACCAACTCACCTTGGATCATCCGAAGCACAAACACAGCTTAAATCATTATGAATATTCTGATAACATTTCCGGTTTAGATCAATATGAACATCCAGATGAAGAGCCTCACTTGGATCATTATGAATATTCACTGGAAGAACTTCACTCGGATCAGGTAGACTATCCACAGAAAGCCGACATGAATCAGTTCGAATATTCAGACGATCCATACCACCTCACCTTGGATCACTACGAATATTTAGATGATCCATACCAACCCACCTTGGATCATTTGGAATATGTGGATGATCCATACCAACCCACCTTGGATCCAGATGATCCAGAGATGCAATCCTTTAATGTCTATACATATGATCCAGAGAAACAGCTTAGCATGGATCATTACCAGTATTCACACGAGGGACCAAGTTTGGATCAACATGAATATTCTGATAATACACAAGAGAAGCATTACGGGTGTTCTGAGGATCAAGAGCACAAGCCTAGTTTGGATCATTTTGAATACTCACAGGATAATACTACCTTGGATCGTTACTGGTACGTGGATGATCCACACGAATTTAGTAAGAATCAGTCCAAGTATTCTGATGATCTTTACCAACTTACTAGGGATCATAACGAATATTCTGATGATCCAGAGATAGAGACCAGCATGAACAACAGTGAATATTTTGATGATCCACAGCACCATGGTAACTTGGATCACTCCCAATATTCAGATGATCCATACCAATCAAGCTTTGAACATTACGAATATCCTGATGATCCATACCAAATCAAAATGAATCAATATTCAGATGATCCATACCAACTCACTGAATATTATGAATATTATGAAGATTTAGTCGAATCTCCTACGAATCACACCCAATATTCAGATGATCCATACCAAACCTCTGAATATTATGAAGATTATGAAGTTTTAAATAACACTACCAAGAATCACACTCAATATTTAGACGATCCATACCAAACCTCTGAATATTATGAAGATTTAAATAACACTACCAAGAATCACACCCAATATTCAGATGATCCATACCAACCCAATGACTATTATGAATATTATGAAGATTTAAATAACTCTACCACGAATCACACCCAATATTCAGATGATCCATACCAACCCAGCATGAATAGTTACGAATATTCAGATGATCCGTACCAACCAAATGAATATGATGAAGATTTAAATATCTCTACCAAGAATCACACCCAATATTCAGATGAACCATACCAAACCGATGACTATTATGAAGATTATGAAGATTTAGAAGAATCTCCCAAGAATAACACCCAATATTCAGATGATCCATACCAAGCCTCTGAATATTATGAAGATATAAATAACACTACCAAGAATCACACCCAATATTCAGATGATCCATACCAAACCTCTGAATATTATGAAGATTCAGATGATCCATACCAACCCAGCATGAATAGCTACGAATATTCAGATGATCCATATAATCCCACCGTTAATAGCTACGAATATTCAGATGATCCATACCAACCCAACCTGAATAGTCACGAATATTCAGATGATCCATACCAACCCAACCTGAATAGTCACGAATATTCAGATGATCCATACCAACCCAATGAATATTATGAAGATTTAAATAACTCTACCACGAATCACACTCAATTTTCAGATGATCCGTACCAAACCTCTGAATATTATGAATATTATGAAGATTTAAATAACACTACCACGAATCACACCCAATTTTCAGATGATCCATACCAAACCTCTGAATATTATGAATATTATGAAGATTTAAATAACACTACCACGAATCACACCCAATTTTCAGATGATCCATACCAAACCTCTGAATATTATGAATATTATGAAGATTTAGGCGAATCTCTCAAGAATCACACCCAATTTTCAGATGATCCATACCAAACCTCTGAATATTATGAAGATTCAGATGATCCATACCAACCCAACCTGAATAGTTACGAATATTCAGATGATCCATACCAACCCAATGAATATTATAAAGATTTAAATAACTCTACCTCGAATCACACCCAATATTCAGATGATCCATACCAAACCTCTGAATATTATGAATATTATGAAGATTTAGGCGAATCTCTCAAGAATCACACCCAATTTTCAGATGATCCATACCAACCCAATGACTATTATGAATATTATGAAGATTTAAATAACTCTACCACGAATCGCACCCAATATTCAGATGATCCATACCAACCCAACCTGAATAGTTACGAATATTCAGATGATCCAAACCAACCCAACCTGAATAGTCACGAATATTCAGATGATCCATACCAACCCAATGAATATTATGAAGATTTAAATAACTCTACCATGAATCACACTCAATATTCAGATGATCCATACCAAACCTCTGAATATTATGAATATTATGAAGATTTAGATCAATCTCCCAAGAATCACACCCAATATTCAGATGATCCATACCAAACCTCTGACAATTATGAAGATTATGAATATTTAGGCGAATCTCTCAAGAATCACACCCAATTTTCAGATGATCCATACCAACCCAATGACTATTATGAATATTATGAAGATTTAAATAACTCTACCACGAATCACACCCAATATTCAGATGATCCATACCAACCCAACTTGAATAGTTACGAATATTCAGATGATCCATACCAACCCAATGAATATTATGGAGATTTAAATAACTCTACCTCGAATCACACTCAATATTCAGATGATCCATACCAAACCTCTGAATATTATGAAGATTTAGAAGAATCCCCCAAGAATCACACCCAATTTTCAGATGATCCATACCAAACCTCTGAATATTATGAATATTATGAAGATATAGGCGAATCTCTCAAGAATCACACCCAATTTTCAGATGATCCATACCAACCCAATGACTATTATGAATATTATGAAGATTTAAATAACTCTACCACGAATCACACCCAAATTTCAGATGATCCATACCAAACCTCTGAATATTATGAAGATTATGAAGATTTAGGCGAATCTCTCAAGAATCACACCCAATTTTCAGATGATCCATACCAACCCAACCTGAATAGTTACGAATATTCAGATGATCCATACCAACCCAATGAATATTATGAATATTTAAATAACTCTACCACGAATCACACCCAATATTCAGATGATCCATACCAACCCAATGACTATTATGAATATTATGAAGATTTAAATAACTCTACCACGAATCACACCCAATTTTCAGATGATCCATACCAAACCTCTGAATATTATGAATATTATGAAGATTTAGGCGAATCTCTCAAGAATCACACCCAATTTTCAGATGATCCATACCAACCCAATGACTATTATGAATATTATGAAGATTTAAATAACTCTACCACGAATCACACCCAATTTTCAGATGATCCATACCAAACCTCTGAATATTATGAAGATTTAGAAGAATCCCCCAAGAATCACACCCAATATTCAGATGATCCATACCAAACCTCTGAATATTATGAATATTATGAAGATATAGGCGAATCTCTCAAGAATCACACCCAATTTTCAGATGATCCATACCAACCCAATGACTATTATGAATATTATGAAGATTTAAATAACTCTACCACGAATCGCACCCAATATTCAGATGATCCATACCAACCCAACCTGAATAGTTATGAATATTCAGATGATCCAAACCAACCCAACCTGAATAGTTACGAATATTCAGATGATCCATACCAACCCAATGAATATTATGAAGATTTAAATAACTCTACCTCGAATCACACGCAATATTCAGATGATCCATACCAAACCTCTGAATATTATGAAGATTATGAAGATTTAAATAACTCTACCACGAATCACACCCAATTTTCAGATGATCCATACCAAACCTCTGAATATTATGAATATTATGAAGATTTAGAAGAATCCCCCACGAATCACACCCAATTTTCAGATGATCCATACCAAACCTCTGAATATTATGAATATTATGAAGATTTAGAAGAATCCCCCAAGAATCACACCCAATTTTCAGATGATCCATACCAACCCAATGACTATTATGAATATTATGAAGATTTAAATAACTCTACCACGAATCACACCCAAATTTCAGATGATCCATACCAAACCTCTGAATATTATGAAGATTATGAAGATTTAGGCGAATCTCTCGAGAATCACACCCAATTTTCAGATGATCCATACCAACCCAATGACTATTATGAATATTATGAAGATTTAAATAACTCTACCACGAATCATACCCAATTTTCAGATGATCCATACCAAACCTCTGAATATTATGAATATTATGAAGATTTAAATAACACTACCACGAATCACACCCAATTTTCAGATGATCCATACCAACCCAATGACTATTATGAATATTATGAAGATTTAAATAACTCTACCACGAATCGCACCCAATATTCAGATGATCCATACCAAACCTCTGAATATTATGAAGATTTAGGCGAATCTCTCAAGAATCACACCCAATTTTCAGATGATCCATACCAAACCTCTGAATATTATGAAGATTATGAAGATTTAAATAACTCTACCACGAATCACACCCAATTTTCAGATGATCCATACCAAACCTCTGAATATTATGAATATTATGAAGATTTAGAAGAATCCCCCAAGAATCACACCCAATTTTCAGATGATCCATACCAACCCAATGACTATTATGAATATTATGAAGATTTAAATAACTCTACCACGAATCACACCCAAATTTCAGATGATCCATACCAAACCTCTGAATATTATGAATATTATGAAGATTTAGGCGAATCTCTCAAGAATCACACCCAATTTTCAGATGATCCATACCAACCCAACCTGAATAGTTACGAATATTCAGATGATCCATATAATTCCAGCATGAATAGTTACGAATATTTAGAGAATCTACAGAATCAGACTGTCTCGCAACACTATCAATATTCTGATGATCCAAACCAAACCATATTGAACCAGTCTTATTCCTTAAACGATCTACCAAACCAGAATACTTTGAATCATTACGAATACTCACACCCACAGGAACCCGATTTGAATCATTACGAATATTCAAACGATCCACAGAAACAAACACCAAGTAAGGATCGAAACATACAGACAGATACCAGCTTGGATCTTCACGAGTACTCAAACGATCCACAGGAACAAACACCAAGTATGGATCCAAGTGAACCGAAAGAAATCAGCTTGGATCATCACGAGTACTCAAACGATCCACAGGAACAAACACAAAGTATGGATCCAAATGAACCGGAAGAAATCAGATTCGATCATCATAAACATTCAGAAAACTGTTCTAAATATTCAGGTGATCCAGAGAAAACACCTAACCTAACTTAATCTAACTTAATCTCACCCAGCTTAACCTAACCTAACTTAATCTCACCCAACCTTACCTAACCTAACATAACCTAACTTAATCTCACCCAACCTAACCTAATCTAACCTAACCTAACTTAATCTCACCCAACCTAACTACCTAACTTAACCTAACCTAACCTAACCAAACTTAATCTCACCCAACTTAACCTAACCTAACTTAATCTCACCCAACATAACGTAATCTAACCTAACCTAACTTAATCTCACCCAACCTAACCTAACCTAACTTAATCTCACCCAACCTAACCTAATCTAAACTAACCAAACTTAATCTCACCCAACCTAACCTAACTTAACCTAACCTAACTTATTCACACCAAACCAAAGCTAACCTAACCTAACCTAACCTAATTTTGGATCACTTCGAATATAATTATAAGTACGGTACCATAATAATAATAACAATAATAATTCATAATAATAATAGGCTTGGTTCGCTTCATCTAATTAAGACATGGTTGGGTTCATGTAAGTAAGGCTTAATTAAGAGGACAGTACACTTCTGGAACAATAGGGTGCCTTCATTCCTTCAAAGTATGCCAGGAAATAGAGATAGATTGACAAAAATAATGGCGTCCTGTCATCTGTTTCTTGAAAAAAATTGTGTGGGCGAAATCAGTAGCCCCAGATTTACCAACACTGTACTACCTTTTAAATTAACTATATGTCCCATTAATTTCTTTTTATTATTAATTATATAAGATGTTATTGATAAGGAGTTCGGAACATATTATTACATCATATTATTACATACAGTATATACTTGTTAACTTTATTATTATATTTTAGGCACGCTTAGTAATGACTTTTTTGTTCTCTGTTAATTAAAGGTAATGGTAGGATAAATGTTCACAGCTTCCAAAATCCATCCCACCCCAAAGTAGAATAGTAATTTATTTAATGACAATGGCCCCCCACTCTTTAGCTAATAATAATAATAATAATAATAATAATACCCTAATTATCTGTGATCTTGTCCTAATCTTCATATTTCCTATAATTTATTTCTGTATTAACAAACTAGAATAAGTATAATGTTGGCTATAACTAACTCACAAACATATCTAAAGTATGTTAATTTAATTAAGCTTATTTGTATTTTGACTTCATGGATTTTATTTATACTGTAATATATTTTATTTATTATGTTCTCATCGTTGTTTCAATTTCTTTCACCCCTGTCATACCAAAATAATCATCTGTTTTCCTTTACTTCAAAAACAGGATTAAAAGGAGGGGGGAGGGGCGAAAAGGGAAGGAAGAATGGAGGGAGAGAATAGGAGGAGTTGATGATGGAAAGGGATTAGGCTATAGGAGAAGACTGCATGTGCTAGACCAGAAAGAAAAAAAAACTTGTACTACAAAGGAGATGGAGACAGAGAGAAGAGAATGGGCAGCAAACACGAAGGATAAAAAAAAAAAAAGGATAGGAGTACTAGTTACAATGAGGAAAGGGAATGAATTGGGTCCGAAAGGAGGCCAAAAAACCCTTGGCTTAATACTCCATCAGGCTATATTCAAAACACACGGATTCTTTTACTATGGCTCGTAAGTTACCTGTATTGAAGGAATGTGTTTTTGTTTTCCTTTTCTTTGCCATTCTACATTAACATTCTAAATCCATTTGCCACTGCCTCTACCATCACAAAGAAAACAACAAGGAAAATATGTACTGATACTGAAACTAAAGGTTAACCTGAAATTCAACAGCAAAAATCATAAGGTAGAAACTCACTTTAAATCCTTCGCTACTACCTCTACCATCACAAAGTAAACAACAAGAAAAAACTATAATAATATTTGATACTAAAGGTTACCCAGAATTCAACAGCAAAATCATAAGGTAGATAGATACTCACTTTAAATCCTTCGCTACTACCTCTACCATCACAAAGTTAAAACCAACAACATCAACAACAACAAAACAGTAATAGTAGTAATATTTGATACTACAGGTTTACCCAGAAATTCAACAGCAAAAATCGTAAGGTAAAAACTCACTTTATATCCTTTGCTACTACTATAATACCACAAACACAACAACAAGAAAATAAATAATGATGTTGATACTCCATGGTCAACCCAGCAGGATTTCAACAGCAAAAAAAAAAATCACAGAGTACGAACACATTATTTTACATACAATAAATTATATCCTTTTGTGTTCCCTGTTGACGTCAAGGAAGTTATCGTTCATTGCCATCTTTGTTTACATCATTCCCGTTTTCTATGACTACCGCCTCAAGCTTCTTCAACAAATCTAATCCATAAAGTCTACGATTATAATGCCTATATTACCAGTGCATAATACAGATCGGAAATGAGAGGGTTAAAATGAGGAACCAACCCTGTAAGCAAAAAAACAAACAAAAATGTGACAACGATGTATTTGTAGATAACTTCCAAGAAATATAAACAGTTCCAGGAAAACTCTCTCGTACGTCTGGCAACAAAACATACATACATACCTCCCTCAGCATCCAACCACCACCACCAGCTGGGAGGCATTGTGTTACGTGGGGTGGACTGGAGGGATATAGGAAGCTACAATACTCTTTTTTACCTCTTCCTTTTAGCTTGTGTTGTTCTGCTATATGGCATTTATTTTTTCTTCACTTATAGTTTTTTCCTCTGTGTGATACGTTTATGATTTTAGTGGCATCAAGAGGATTGTGGTTTTGTGGCTCTCTTTCGGTGGGATTAGATGCTGATAATATTCCTCCAAACGTCCTTAGGAAACAAACAACAAACTCCTTGAATGTTACGTAACCACCACACATAGAGAAACAAACAAACACAAAATCTGCTGACGCCCAACACCTCAAAATATCTCATGTTTGTGCTTTATATATGCGCCGATAAAACAGCATTATGGATATTATATAGTTACTTGGATGTTGGGCTATACAAACTGGAACAAACAATGATATACTGAAGAAGGTCATTGTGGTGTTAGGTTCACAAGTTGTGTTTAATTTCCCGTCAAAAGTAAAGCCATCACGTATTTTAATTTACCTTGAAGATAACTGGTATTCGTTCATTCTATTATTGCCTTGTTCAGAGCGAGAGGAAGACGGAAGATTATATTGGGAAGGTATCGGTAGTGCTTCTAGGCAACTTGAACACACACACACACACACGTACAAATACCTGGTTTACTATTTTTTTTATACCTACCTCCTTGCCCAGGACCCACTCCCTAGACTCCTAGACCTTGTGTATCCGGTCAGACGTGAGGTAGTGAGTGGTGGAAGTCAGAGAGTCAGTCAGATGGTGGTAGTAGTGGTGGTGGCATCAGACAAGGAAGGTTAAGAAGAGACACATAAAGCGAGTGTGGGATTAAAACAATATTGAAACAGCAGCAGCAGCAGTAACAACATCAAGCCAGTATTTACTCTAGATACTCTCCAGATACCAAGAGAAAAGTAAGTTGTAAAATGTGTGTGTGTGGGTGTAAGTGTGTGTGTCTTAAAACGTGTGTGTGTGTGTGTGTGTGTTTACAAAGTGCAGCCCAATGAGCAAAAAGCACACTTTACATGTGTGTGTTTGTGTTTGTGTGTGTGTTAAAAGTAAATTATTGGATGTAATTACTGTCAGAATAAGTGTCCCCTCTCCCCAGTGTGTGTGTGTGTCAAAGTTTGGAGGAATCAATGGCCTCCAATGTACCAAAAGTATATTACCCTTTTAATGAGTTTAGTCAGTGTGTGTTGCAGTCATCAATAGTCACTTTCTCATTAATAGTATTCGTCGTGTGTAGTGTTGGTGTATAATGTAGAGTTGATTTGTGGGTGATAATAAGACTGCCCTATAAACATGTAAGGCCTTGTGGAAACTTCAATGCGTCAGTTCAAGGTTGTTGTTGTTGGTGGTGGTGGTGGTAGTAATGGTAGTGGATTTGTTATTTCAAGGTTGATTGGTTAGTGGTGGTAGTGGTAATGATGTGGTGGTGGTGATGCTGATATGGTAGTTGTAGTGATATAGTGGTGGTGATGGTGATATGGTAGTTGTAGTGGTAGTGGTGGTAGTAGGGGTATTGATATGGTGGTGGTGGTAATATGGTAGTTGTAGTGGTAGTAGTGGTAATAATATGGTGGTGGTGGTGGTGGTGGTGATGGTGATATGGTAGTTGTAGTGGAAGTGGTGGTAGTAGTGGCAATGATATGGTAGAGGTGGTGATAATAGTAGTAGGTCTATAGTAGTGGTGAGAATTGCCTAATATATGACCTTTTCAATATAGGCTAGTCTGGTTTTTTCTCTTCCCAACATGTACTGTGTGTGTGTTTAGTATTATAGTTGGCTCTGTTTTAACCTGCTTTACTTAGATAGACACACACACAGATAGACAGACAGACAGATAGACAGACAGACAGACAGACAGACAGACAGATAAATAGACATAAAGAAAGACAAACAGATAGACAGAAAGACAGACAGATAAATAGACATAAAGAAAGACAAACAGATAGACAGAAAGACAAACAGACAGAAAGACAGACAGACAGACAGAAAGACAAACAGACAGATATACAGAAAGACACACACACAGATAAACAGAAAGAAGACAGATACACAAAGACAGACAGACAGACAGATAGATACCGTAGATAGAAAAACAGACAGATAGACAGACAGATTGACAGAGACAGATAGACAGAAAAGTGGATAACAACAATTTCAGCACAAAACTGGACCACAAAACAGCCATAATCACATACAATACTTAAGGGGATAGCATACTTTTGATTCCTCCAAAGTATGCCAGGAAACAGACCCAGAAGAAGAAGAAAAATAATGGTATCCTGTTGCCTGGAATAGTTTTGAGGAATCATTTGCTCCAGATTTACAAACAGTGTATTATTACCCCTTTAAACACAATACAATACCTGAAGTTAAATAATACAATACAAAAAACTAAATTCGTCTATACAGCTGATAACATTGGTATTTATTTATACAACAGTAACTTTATATGAATATTTTTATTTTTTTTTTGTACGACTTCTCATGAGTAATATATTCATTGCCAAAAAATTTATGATAAGCAGAAAAGTTATGGATAACAAGAATTCACACATACATATACATAAATATACATACATACATACATTTACATATATATAAATACATATACATACTTATATAAATACATATACACAGCATAACAAAACATGGCAAGAAATATAGTTGTGGTATGATGGTATAACATAGAATAAGGAGCATAACATACCATAAAATAACAGAAAATAACATAACATAACATAGCATAACATAACATAGAATAAGGAGTGTAACATAATATAAAATAACATAACATAACATAAAATAACGCAACATAACACAACATAACATAACAAAAAATAAGGAGTATAACATAACACAGCATAACATAACATACCATACCATAACATAACATAACATAACATAGAATAAGAAGTATAACATAACATAACATAGAATAACATAACATAACGTGACCAGACCAGACATGACCTAAAAACTATCATTCCTCATCCACCCCTCATCCCTCCACCAGCACCAATTAAAAGCAAGCACCAGCCCCCCGCCCCCTCCTCCCCCCACCCCCACCAAGGGAGAGACTTCCCATTGGTGTGTTTCCCCCCCCCCCTTCCTCCCCCCCCACCCTTCTCTTCCATTCCCCCCCCCCCCCGGCCCCTCTCTGATTATATAACCTACTCTTATGTAACTTGAATGTCAGTTTTGGAGGTAGACATACATACATACATACACATTTTCACATACATACTGTACATATATACATTTACATTTCCACACACATACATACACACGTACAAATTTTTACATACACACGTACAGAATTTAACATACAAACATATATACACACGTACAAATTTTTACATACACACATACATACACACATACAGAATTTAACATACATACACACATACAAATTTTTACATACACACATACATACATACATATATATCACGTTTAAGATACACTGTCGATAGGAAACGAACTTATATTATATCAAGGCCACAAAAATAATTACTGAGTTTCTTCTTAAAAAGGGGGTAATTCACTTTTGTTACATTGGAGTGTCTTGATTCCACCAAAGTATGCCATGCAGGAAACAGGACCAGATGAACAAAAATAATAATAATGGTGTTCTGTTGCTTGGAATAGCTTGGAGGATTCAGTTGCTCCAGATTTACCAACACAAAAATTTCCCCTTAACATTTCACTATATTTCATTACAGTGACGAGACGAGGCTGTGGTGTTGTGGTGTTGATGGTGATGATGGTGTGTTGTTGGTATGGTGAAGCTGCTACCTTGTCCAAACCTCACACTAATGACCAACTTTATTACAGACAAGGTGAGAGAGAGAGAGAGAGAGAGAGAGAGAGAGAGAGAGAGAGAGAGAGAGAGAGAGAGAGAGAGTATATGGTAGAGGTAGATAATAATAATAATAATAATAATAATAATAATAATAATAATAATAATAACAATAATAATGAAAGTAAAAATAATAATGATAGTAACAATAATAATAATTAAAAAATATATATATATATATAACAATAATAATAATAATAACAGTAGAAGGATTAGCAGTGGAAACAATAATAATAATAATAATAATAATAATATGGTAATAATAATAATAATAATAACAACAACAGTAGAAGGATTAGCAGTAGAAATAATAACAATAATAATAATAATAATAATAATAATAATAACAGTAGAAGGATTAGCAGTAATAATAATAATAATAATAATAATAATGTTTCAGTACCTGGGTTCGTGGTATGAGGTGCAGGCACAAGAGACGGTGTTCCAGAGGATTAAGTCGTGTCAGATGGGAACATATGTCATGGAAGGACCAGATGCTATAAGGTGAGAGAGAGAGAGAGAGAGAGAGAGAGAGAGAGAGAGAGAGAGAGAAGAGAATGATAAACAAATACCGAGAATGAAAAACAGAGGTGAGTAAGAGAGAGAAAAGGAAGGAACACACACACACACACAAACACACAAAAGAGAGAGAGAGAGAGAGAGAGAGAGAATGATATACAAATACTGAGAATGAAAAATAGAAAGGTGAGTAAGAGCGAGAAAAGGAAGGAATAAACAGAGAGAGAGAGAGAGAGAGAGAGAGAGAGAGAGAGAGAGAGAGAGAGAGAGAGAGAGAGAGAGAGAGAGAGAGAAGCATTCAACATTCCCCTATAATAATCCCTATATCATCTTTCTATGTTTGTTTTTCTTTTCAGGGTTGATGCGACAGGCTTTGGTTCAGACGGATCACCCACCTCCACCACCAGTGTTCTCAAGATTGTAGATGCCAGTAACCCAGCACACATGGTTACTGATTTCGTTCCTGGAGGTGAGAGAGAGAGAGAGAGAGAGAGAGAGAGAGAGAGAGAGAGAGAGAGAGAGAGAGAGAGAGATGTGTGGAGGAGGGTGTCAGTGTGTGTGTAGGAGGGTGACAGTGTGAGGGAAATGAGGAGAGAGAGAGAGAGAGAGAGAGAGAGAGAGAGAGAGAGAGAGAGAGATGTGTGTGGAGGAGGGTGACAGAGTGAGTGAAATGTGTGTGGAGGAGAGTGACAGAGTGAGAGAAAGGGTGGTGAGGGAGAGTGAAAGCCGAAAGGTGTGGGGAAGGGATGGAGATAAACAAAACTGAATAATAATAATAATAATAATAATAATAATAATAATAATAATGATACCTAACTCTTGACCATCTCACTTTAATTCTTGTTTCCTTCATGCTATCCTCATCTCAATTCGTGCTGCTAGGCTATCCTTGGAGCAAATGATTCCTCTAACTAAAATTATTATTCCAAGCAACAGAATACCATTATTTATGTTCATCATCTGGTGGTCCTATTTCCTGACATCCTTTCGAGGAATCAAGGCAAACAAACAAATATATACTGTCCCATTAATACTATATTATATCCTCACCTCAATTCGTACTATAATCTATCTTTTATATAGTCTCAATTCCTGCTATTCCTTCGTGCAATTCTATCCCTAACTAATCGATTGCCTTCCTTCCTTCCTACCAGTATCGCCCCCCCTTCGACATCCTGGACACTGACTACATCAACTACAGCTGTGCCCACTCTTGTCTCAGCATCGTGGGCATCAAGACTGAGTTTGTGTATGTGTATGGAAGGAACCGAACTCTGGCCAGGAAGTATGTCGATCACTGCAGGAATTTGTTCGAGGTGAGCTGTGTGTGTGTGTGTGTGTGGTGTGTGTGGCGAGACCACCGAGATACTCAAGGCCTGATGGAAGGTGTGTCACTGGTCATTGACGTCACGGCATCTAGTATAAACGCGCGCTGCCTCAGTTAACCTTTGACCTGCAACAAGTGCTTTTGTTTTTATGCTGAATAGTATTTGTTCCAAATTCAGAGATGTTGTCCACATTATGCCAACGAAGGCAGAATTGTTGTTCGAGTTTCTTAAAAGGATTATTGTTGGTCTTGAGGAAATTGGCTTTAAAATAATATGCATAGTGACTGATAATAATGGCATCAATAGGAAAGCAGTATCATTCTTTGCTTCTCCACCAAAGTTATCAATAGTGTATCCACACCCAGTTCAGAGTTCAAGACCATTGTTTTTTATGTTTGACTGTGTTCATGTGCTAAAATGCATTAGAAATAATTGGCTTGGTCAAAAAGACAGTGATAAATCTATGGTTTTCCCCCAGTTTTCCATTGATGGTAATTATGATTCTGCAACAAATATTATAAAAGTACCATTCACCACTTTACATAAACTATATTCTTTGGAATCAGATTTACTCTTGAAATATTCATACAAATTATCCATGAAGTCATTGTTTCCTACAGTCACTGAAAGACAAAATGTTAATTATGTTCTCCAGATTTTTAATGAATATGTAATTCAGGCATTACTAACAATTGGAAAAAGACATGTGTTGCCTTTTTTTACTGAAACTGCAGAATATTTAAATACTATTTATATTTGGTGGACCATCATGAATGTTAAAACTCCAAATAAAGGACGTAGATTAAATAACAAGAATGCTGTCCCTTTAACTAATGAAGAAAATGATGATAATTATGCCTTTTTAAATAATTTTTGCAACTGGCTAGAGAAATGGGATACACTTAAGGTAACTTGTGGAAAACTTACTAAAGAAACATTCACAGCATTGAAGCATACCACATATGCAATGCTGGAATTAACAGATTACTGCATCAGTGAACTAAAAATGAAGTATGTACTAACAGGTAAATTTCAGACAGATAATCTCGAGGGAAGGTTTGGTCAATATCGACAGCTTGCAGGTGGTCAATATAACATTTCACTAAGACAAGTATATGAGTGTGATAAAAAAACTTAGAATAATGTCGGTCTTGCAATTGAATTTACCTCAGAATGACGACAAAATTTACCTAACAAAATTTGATGACATAAACTGGGATGAAATGGACAAAAGTCACAAATTGGAGATTTATAAATTAGATATAAATGTGACTGATGATGACCTTAAAGGATGTAAAGATAGTCTATCTTGCTGGGTACTGTTGTTATGCAGTTTATAAAAAAATTAAATGTGAGAATTGTAAGGAAATAATTACTTATACAGCAGGTGAAGATAATAATAATAATGCTATACTGTCAGAGAATCAAATTTACATTAAGGGTATTAGTAGAGGTTCATTATTATATCCTAATGAATATGTAACCAATATTGTTTTATACAGTTACATAATACTTAGTAAACTAACCGATAATGAAACTTTTGCTCATTGTACTAGCCAACGAAATGTAGCAATGGATATAACTTTGGATGCACTAACGGCTGGTAATATTCATTTTCCTAATGATTTTTGTGACAGTGGTCACAGTAAGGAAAAAATAGAAAGATTGGTACTGTGGATATCTATCAATACCCTGCTGAACAACTACTGTCGCAAAGAAAACAATAACATTGTAGCCAAGAAGACTTAACTAAAAAGAGAAAATTGGAAACCTTAAACAAGTGATTTTCATGGAGCATATTCATTGTAAATAAAGTATTTGGTATGTGTTTGTATATTTAAAAATATATTTGTTTGATTTAATGACCTGTGAAATGAGAAGCAGCAGAGCCTATAGTTGGTGAAATACGAGAAATTGTTGTCAGCCATAAGAAAACTCACTACATTGTGTGATATTTAGAATTTAGGTGATAGCCAAAATTATTATAAGTTCATACAGAGAGCCTTACATTTAAAAAATATGATCATCTTTGACTCAGAATACGTGGAAAAACACTAGGGTTCCACATTTATTTAAAAATTATAGCAACTTTTTGTACATCATAACGTGAAAGAGTGAGCGGGAAGGAAAAGAGCGGGAGAAGCAATGAGCGCGGGGATATACTAGACTTGGTGACGTCACGCGCGTTCCATCAGGCCTTGAGTATCTCGGTGGTCTTGGTGTGTGTGTGTGTGTGTGTGTTTTAGGAAAGGGGTTGGTCTAGGGTGTGTGTATGTGTTTAGGAAGGATGGTTTGTTTGTTTGTTTGTTTGTTTGTTTGTTTGTGAACTAGGGTTTAGACTAGGGTTTGTGTGTGTGTGTGTGTGTTTTAGGAGGGGAGGGACTAGAGTTTGTGTATGTGTGTGTGTGTGTTTTAAGGGGAGGGTCTTTTGTGTGTGTGTGTTTTAAGGGGAGGGTCTTAGGTGTGTGTGTGTGTGTGTGTGTGTGTGTGTTAAGTATAGGGGTAGGATGCTGAGTTCACACAGTCAGCAACTTATAACATCTCTCTTAAATAATAATTATTAACAATTACTAACAAAATCTTTAAACACAATGCTTTAAAAATGTTTCCTCATAGAATCAATCAGTACAAAAATCACCTTCACATTAAATCCTGAAACTCAAATCCTACAATACTTTTTAAATAAATTTCTATATATTAATTAATTTATTTATTTATATCATTTTTATTTTTGTATTATTATTTTTCAGAGCTTCGGGTTGGACATATCCAAGATGATTGACTCCAAACAAACCAATTGCCAACACCACGTACACGATCTCTAGTTAGGTAGTTAATCTAATGGGGGATTCTTAAGGGGGTGCGGGAATAGGGGGGAGGGTTAGGGGGGTGCGGAAGTAGGGGTCAGGCTTGGGGGGGGGTTTGGGGGGGTGGGAGTAGGGGGACAGGCTTGGGGGGGGGTTAGGGTAGTGCGGGAATAGGGGACAGGAGGCTTTCTACCCATCCCAAGCCTAGCTGCCCCCTATTCCCGCACCCCCCAAACCCCCCCCCCCCCCTCCCAAGCCTGTCCCCTACTCCTTTTGCTTCCTCCAAACTAGGACACGAAACAGAGATCCAATTACAGTAGTACCATTTAGGGAGTCTGTTTCCTGGCATAGAAAAAAAAAAATACTTTG
>JAWQEG010002713.1:70000-86243 GCA_033782935.1 Petrolisthes cinctipes
AGAGAGAGAGAGAGAGAGAGAGAGAGAGAGAGAGAGAGAGAGAGAGAGAGAGAGAGAGAGAGAGAGAGAGAGAGAGAGAGAGAGAGAGAGAGAGAGAACACTAGGTAAGAGAGAGAGAGAGAACAGCTAAGGTAAAGAGAGAGAGACGCTAGAGGAGAGAGAGAGAGAGAGAGAGAGAGAGAGAGAGAGAGAGAGAGAGAGAGAGAGAGAGAGAGAGAGAGAGAGAGAGAGAGAGAGACAGAGAGACAGACAGACAGACAGAGAGAGAGAGAGAAAACACTAAGGTAAAGAGATGAGTTACCGTAAGTAGGTTAGTGAGGTGAGTGAAATTGATACATACTAGTTGACTCCTCCTGCTTCCTCCAAACAGTGCCACGAGACAGACCCCTTACAGGCATACCAAAACATTAACCCGTTCCCTGGTAGTGTGTGGAGGAATGAGTGGCCCTCCTCCTCCTTATCAAACCATTCTTCTAAGTGAAATGTAAATAGCTATACTCTTTAAACCTCTCTTGTGTGTGTGTGTGTGTGTGTGTGTGTGTGTGTGTGTGTGTGTGTGTGTTTTGCTAAGTGAAATGTAAATAGATATACTCTTTAAACCTCTCGTGTATGTGTGTGTGTGTGTGTGTGTGTGTGTTTTGCTAAGTGAAATGTAAATAGCTCATCTAAACCTCTCCTGTGTGAGTGTGTGTGTGTGTGTGTGTGTGTGTGGCTAAGTGAAATGTAAATAGCTAATCTAAACCTTTCCTGTGTGTGTGTGTGTGTGTGTTGCTAAAGAAAAGGAGAGAGAGAGATGGGAAGGTGTTTATTAATTATTTGTACAGTCACGATCAGAAGTTTTGCATCATGTTTATTATTACCATACAGAGAAAAAATCACCAGAGGCTACTTGATAATATTTTGTGTTAGAATGACAAGAGTTAAATTCATTAGCATAAAATATGGAGGGTCTGTTGTGGATAAAAAAAAAAAAAAAAAAAAAAAAAAAAAAAATAATAATAATAATAATAATAATAATAAAACACGAATTTATGGCACCTTGTTATCCTATCCTGTTTGAAAGTAATATTTAAGGGACCCTGTGTTGTAGTCAGAAAATTGGAGGTAAATGAGTCCTTCAAATATTGCCACGAAACACACACACACACACACCTATATGGAAGGGGCTTGTTTTTTTTTTGTGGCATGGTTAGGTGGAATCAGAAGCCTCTATTTTTTTTATACACGATCACTGGGTCCTTAAGGGGTTGCGGGAGTAGGGGACATGCTTGGGGGAGTTTGGGGGGTGCGGGAATAGGGGGACAGGCTTGGGGTGGGTAGAAAGCCTGTCCCATATTCCCGCACCCCACTAACCCCCCCCCCAAAGCCTGTCCCCCTACTCCTGCACCCCCCAAAACCCCCCCAAGCCTGTTCCCCTACTCCCGCACCCCCCACCCCCCCCCAAGCCTGTCCCCCTACTCTCGCACCCCCCAAACCCACCCCCCAAGCCTGTCCCCCTACTCTCGCACCCCCCAAAACCTATCCCCTACTCCCGCACCCCCCTAAACAACCCCCCCCCCCCAAAGCCTGTCCCCCTATTCCCACACCCCCTTAAGCACGGTTTGTTTACTAGATATAACACATGCAGTCTGGAGAAATAATAGTGTGTCTTGTTAATTAATTATTCATTGTGCTCTGGCTGTTTCTTAGTATTGTTTCCAAGAACTAGTTTGGCCTTCAATAATTAATTAATGTAGCCTAGATGCATCATAACACTATCAGAGAATAACGTTGGTGGTGGTGTTGGTGGTGGTGTTGGTGGTGTTGGTGGTGATGGTGGTGGTGGTGGTGATGGTGTTGGTGATGGTGGTGGTGATGAAGTTGGTGGTGTTGTTGTTGTTGTTGTTGGTGGTGGTGTTGTTGTTATTGGAGTGGTGGTAGTGATGGTGAAGTTAGTGGTGTTGTGGTGGTGATGGTGAAGTTAATGGTGGAGTTGGTGGTGATGGTGAAGTTAATGGTGTTGGAGTTGGTGGTGATGGTGAAATTAATGGTGTTGGAGTTGGTGGTGATGGTGAAGTTAATGGTGTTGGAGTTGGTGGTGATGGTGAAGTTAGTGGTGTTGTGGTGGTGGAGTTGGTGGTGGTAGTGGTGTTGTGGTGATGTACTCGTGTGACCTTCAAGAACTCGAGATGAAATGCACCGTGTGTGTGTGTGTGTGTGTAGATTATAAAGGGTACAGTATTTATGAATTTAAAAACAGTATAAGCTAGTTAGTATAGTCATAACATTTTCCCAATATTGTTCTCCCCACTAATGTATACGTTTATTATTATTATTATTAGTAGTAGTAGTAGTAGTAGTAGTAGTAGTAGTAGTAGTAGTAGTAGTAGTAGTAGTAGTAGTAGTAGTAGTAGTAGTAGTAGTAGTAGTAGTAGTAGTAGTAGTAGTAGTAGTAGTAGTAGTAGTAGTTGTAGTTGTTGTTGTTGTTTTCTGATTACAAGTATACATACATACATACATACATACATACATACATGCATACATACACTCCTCACTCATCCATTACCCATCACAATGCACAATATACAGATATAAATACATGTAACTATATAAAGGCTTCTAGGCAGAGCTTATCCAAACGCCTTTCCGGTAAGAAGATTAATCAAGGCTTCCCCACTCGCTTACTCACACTCACGCACTCACTCACTCACTCACTCACCCCAAGCCTCCTCAGTCACGCTGCGTCGGTACTGTGTTGTGGTGGTGCGTGCGTGTGTGTGTGTGTGTGTTTATGTTTAAGTGTGTGTGTGTGTGTTTGGATGGGAGTCAATGGTGTCTTTGTTTATTTACACTGAGGGTCATTTGGCTATACTGTGTTTATGTACTTTTCTATAGTTTAATGGTGTGAAGGTGATAAAAATATTAGTTGGTGAATTGGAAGGTCTGTGATTCCTCCAAACTATTCCACCAAACAACAACAGATCATCTATTAGTACCATTGAAGGCGTCTGGCTGTTTTCTGATATAGTCATAGGAGGCATCAGCAGTAGCCTTCCAATTTACCAACAAGAGAATCTCCACTTAAAATTCATCATGTGTCTGGATGGATCTCAGTCACGCATCATACATAATACATTTTCATCTTTTATTTACATTGAGGGCCATAACTGTGTTTTTTACGACTTTTCTACGGTCCCAAGGTGATAAATTGATAATATTCATCAGTGTCTTCTGGATGAGCATGAGCCCTCAGTCACGTCTCTGATAATATTTTCATCTTTTATGTACACTGATTTAGAACCATTACTGTGTTTATCGTCTTTTCGGTAATGTTTAAGTTGAGCCACAGAACTGAAAAGCACTAATTTCTTACCAACTAACTTAATTTTTAGTTGGTTAATCCATTATTCCGTGTCTTTATCTCTTGAAATAAAAGGTCGACAGTCCATTTTGACCTTGTTTGACCCCCAAGAAGATGGATACTCAACACAACGAGGAATGGGCTGGATTATAGGGAAATTTTAGATGACATAATTATAATTTCAATTAATAGTGATAATTATATTGAATGCCATAATTATAAACTCAGTTATTAGTGTTATTTTGAATGACATAATTATATACTCAATTATATATTAGTGTTATTTTGAATGACATAATTATATACTCAATTATTAGTGATAATTATATTGAATACCATAATTATAAACTCAATTATATATTAGTGTTATTTTAGATGTCATGTAAGTTTGTATTGCCCTCGATCTTTTATTTTTATTTTATTTTCATTTATGCTGAGAGCCATTCTGATCCCCTGGTCTCTGGATGTGTGTGTGTGTGTGTGTGTGTGTGATTAATGACGACAGGAAGGGTAGATAAAATAATAACGAATGACATGTACGTTTAGAGAGAGAGAGAGAGAGAGAGAGAGAGAGAGAGAGAGAGAGAGAGAGAGAGAGAGAGAGAAATAATAACGAATTACATGTACGCTTAGAGAGAGAGAGAGAGAGAGAGAGAGAGAGAGAGAGAGAGAGAGAGAGAGAGAGTGAGTGAGTGAGAAAAACTATTCGTGATATAAAGACAAAAGAGCTAGTGTGAGAATTATTGTTGATGCGGGTGGGAATATATAGAGGGAAGGGGGAAGGGTAATTGGACCAGTGTGTGTGTGAAGACGTCAAGGAGAGGAGTGTATGGTGGTGGTAGTGGTGGTGATGGTGGTAGTGGTGGTGGTGGTGGTGGCATTGGTGGGAGTGGTAGTGGTGGTTGTGTAGTAGTGGTGGTAGTGGTTGTATATTGGTAGTAGTGATGGTATTGGTGGTGGTAGTAGTGGTAGTGGTGGTTGTAATGGTAGTAAGGGTGGATAGTGGTGGTAGTAAAGATATTGGTGGTGATGGTGGTAGAGGTAGTAGTGGTAGTGGTGATGTAGCCTATATACAAGACATCTTTTTCCTCCCTCCCCAACTCCTTCTCTTCCTCTCCTTCTTGTTAATGTAAAGAATGTATAGGAAATTCTTTAATCCTAACGGGGCTACCAAATCCATGCACCAAACTATGTCAGGAAACAAACTAACCACATTTATATTAGAGTAGAGGATCTGTTTCGTGGCATAGTTTACAGAAATCAACAGTGGAATAACCTTATGGGGGTAATTCACTTTTGTTACATTGGAGTGCCTTGATTCCTCCAAAGTATCATGCCAGTAAACAGGACCAGATGAACAAAAATAATAGGCTAATGGTGTTCTGTTGCTTGGAATAGTCTAGTTGGAGGAATCATTTGCTCCAGATAATACCAACACTGCACTTCCCCCTTAATGATAATATTCTAATATTTTTTCGTGTTTTTTCGTCAACACAGGGAGAGATAAAAGTGAAATATCCAATGTGTCCAGATAAGAACAAAGTCGAGTGGTTCGTGAGTGTCAACATGTAGGCTATGACAGAAGAGTGAAAATATAAAATTGATCATATCATTGGACTGAAAAAAGTACTCTTTCAACACGTGTGAACCAAGATTAGTTATAATTTCATATCTTTATGGAATTGAAAATAGTACTCGTTAGAATGTGCCAAAATCTCAGCATAATTAATTAAACATGTGTGAATTAAGTATGACAATAACCTGATCTTTGTAATGGAGTGAAAGATAAAAACAAAACTACTGGTACCCGTTATAGTGAGTTAGAATACATATATGAACTAAGAAATACCATAACCAACCTAATCTTTGTAATGGACTGAAAGATAAAAAAAAAAAAAAAAAAAAAAAAAAATAATAATAATAATAATAAGTACCCGTTAAAATGCATCACAACATGCTCACCACCGTCGGGGGAATGGAAGACAACGAAGACTACGATTATGACTACGACGACAACCACAGCTTCAGCACCAACAACACCACCATGACCACCACCACCAACACAACAACCAACACCACCACCAGCACCAGACCCCGCGAGATTAACCCAAAACTCCTTATCTACATGACCTTCAGTGTTCTAACCCTTGCTGAGTGTATCCTGGCTGGCTACCTCACCCTACTCAGCCGTGCCTTGAGAGAGAGATTATCCACGTGGTTCTCTAGTTGTCTCATTCTCAGTATTGGAATCTTATCCTCGCTGTCTTTGAGCTTCGCCTTGGTGCTGCTGTCGGCCTCTGATTTTACCTATGTGTCCAGAGGTGGCTGTTGGGTATGTATGTAGGGACTGTGTTTATTCATTGTCTGTGTGTGTGTGTGTGTGTGTGTGTGTGTGTATCTCTGTATGTATGTATGTGTGTGTGTGTGTGTGTGTGTGTGTGTGTGTGTGTGTGTGTGTGTGTATCTCTGTATGTGTGTGTGTGTGTGTGTGTGTGTATCTCTGAATGTATGTGTGTGTGTGTGTGTTATCTAAAGCAGGAAGTTTCACATGTTTACACAATGCGATGTATATATGCTATCTATCTATCTACATATGACCTAGTTACATCCATCCAGACAGTCAAACCTATACAGCCAAGTTCGTCACATTTCACTTCCACATAAGCCTATTGGGTCAAACAGAATCCAACCAACCAACCAGTCAATCAACCAACCAACTAATCGCCCACCTATTCACTCACACGCTGAACCAACACACCAGCCCACTAATTAGCCTAGGGTAATCACCAACCCAACCAAGCAATCGAGGTCACCATCTAATCAACCAATCAATTACTGTAACCAATCAACCAGCCAACCACCCTCCTACTCACGCACCCTCCCACTCAACCACCCAATCAATCAACCAACCCTACCACTCAACTATCTAACTAACCAACCAACCAATCAGCCAACCACCTACCATGCACCCTTCTACCTATTCACCCTCCCACTCAACCACCCAATCAATCAACCAACCAACCAACCAACCTCCTGCCCAATCACCTTCCCACTCAACCACCCAATCAACCAACCAATCAACCAACCACCTACCATGCACCCTCCTACCTATTCACCCTCCCACCCAAACACCAACCAACCAACTAACCAACTAACTTTTCTTTATCACATTGCAGGTTCGTGTGGTGCAGAGATACCTAAGTTCAGTCTCGTGTTTCTTGTTGGTGTGCCTGTCTTTGGACCGCTATCTGTACATATGTTGGCCCCTTCGTTACTACACACTACTCACTGTGGCAAGGTGTCGTAATCTATGTATAGCCTGTTGGGTATTACCGGTGGCCTTGTTATTGGTCCCTTGTCTGGCTAGTAAAAAAGTCCTCTGTCAGACTGGTCATACGGATTACACCTTCCTTATCTCATACTCTGTTGTGTATACCTTGGGGGCACTGGCTACCCTATGCTTCTATCTCCTGGTGGCGCTAGAGTTTCGCTGCTCCAGGGTGAGGGGAAGGCCAGGCAATGAGGAGACCACAGCACCAACCCCAGAGTGTGTGAGGCAGAAGACAGCCAGATCAGCACTAAGGGTCCTTATGCTATACACTATCCTGTCATTACCACACGTATGTATTGTAGTCTACTGTGTATTATCTCCCTCTGTATGTTTTTCTGGCTATTATCTTAATCTGTAAACTGTACTGTATATACAAACGTCAAATTCTGGCCATTCCTAACTTGTAGCAGTGTATGTGGGTATATGTGTGTATGATAGTTTTTTCATCGTCTGTCTGTATTTGTGTGTGTGTGATAGTTTATTCATTGTCTGTGTGTGTGTGTGTGTGTGTGTGTGTGTGTGTGATAGTTTATTCATTGTCTGTGTATGTATGTGTATGTGTGTGTGTGTGTGTGTGATAGTTTATTCATTGTCTGTGTGTGTGTGTGAGAGAGAGAGAGAGAGTTAATTACAAGGCACACACGATACACGATACGACAGATTCAGAGAAGTAGTAAACAAAACACAACACAACACAAGGCACATACTGCATATATAACTCGATCGTCCTGAGAGAGTTTAGAGGGAAGGAGGGTGGCTACAAATTCCTCCCACCAGTGCTACAAAACAGATCCCCCTAACTCCCACTAATTAACGAGGCACTGTAGTGTGTTGTTTCGTAGCACAGTTTGGAGGAATCAGTAGCCCTCCAATTCACCCAAAGAAAAACAAATACCCTCTTAACTGCATGAGAAGATAAGGGGGAAGTTAATAGTGTGTGTGTGTGTGTGTGTGTGTGTGTGTTAAATATTTACGCGATATCAGTACGTACGAAATACATCCATTAATATAGTACAGTCACGATCAAAAGTACTGTCGCCTCTCCGTTATATACGATAGTGAAATATAATAATAATAATAATAATAATAATAAAAATAATAATAATAATAATAATAATAACAACAATACTACTATTACTACTACTACTACTACTACTACTACTACTACTACTACTACTACTAATAATAATAATAATAATAATAATAATAACAATAATAATTACAATAACAATACTAATACGAGTGAGACATGATTGTTTGTTTCTTGTGGTCGGTTTTTATATATTTTTTACGGTTTACAGCCAAACACTAGTGGTCCGTATGCAAGAACATTCATCCGTGGTGTTTACGATGGCGTGGTGCCGGTACGATGACTCTGTTGTTTGTCTATGCCTGGAGTTATCGTATCGGTACTATAATAGGCTACACCATGAAAGTTCTTGCATACCTCTCATTTACGACAACAGACACACATGCATTATATTCTCAAGACAATAAAAACATACATACATTATATTATTCTCCCTCAAAGTTCACTATCATAATAAAAAAAAATTGAAGCAAATCTCTCACGTTTCACACCTTATGTCTTTTTCACGACAACACACAAGCAAACAACATGCATTATATTCTCACTCAAAGTTCAACACCGTATAATAAAAATAGAAAGAAATATCTCACGCCTCATCCACGAAAACATTAAAAAATACATTAGGCTATATTCTCACTCAAAGTTTCATTACCGTACAGAAAATAGAAGCAAATCTCACGACAACAAACAAATATGAATTACACTAGGCTATATTCTTAAAGCTGACCATCATACACAGCCTACCAGAGAGAAACATACACAATATTATACCACAACTGTATACGATATAATTACACCTACTCATATTTACCATGATAACAACAACTCGTATGAATAATTGTTGTCTTCATGCACGACATATATATACAGACCACTCAGTAACGCTTATATTAGGCTTTAAATAATATACTCCAATTACTTATTCAATATACCCCCAACCAACAAACAAACTATATAATTACACTCTGTTTTACACCTTGTTTATATCCTTACATGATCCCTGTACCCACTAATCACACTTTGTCATATATATACAAAACTCATTTATTTATCACACTTCTTTATAATATATTTTCCGTTTGTCCCTCCATTTATAAATCAATCACACTATACATACACTCATATATTTATCACACTTTATAATACAGTATACTCTATTTATTTACTAATATATTTACTCCTGTAGTGGGTGAACCTTATAATTAAACTCTCCTGCTATTTATTTATATTTTTGAGACGTCCTTGGTATCTTAGTAGGTGAACTTTATAATTAAACTCTCCTTCTATTTACATATACATATTTTTTCCCTCTACACACCACCACCACCAGACCCTCTTTCTTACCTCTTCTGGCCCTGATGGAGACGCCCTTGTGATTGTGATAGAGACGCCCTTGGTACCTTAGTAGGTGAACTTTATAATTAAACTCTCCTTCTATTTACTTATATTATTCCTTATATTTTCCCCTCCTACTCACGCCCACCACCAGACCCTTTTACCTCTTCTGGCCCTGATGGAGACGCCCTTGTGATAGAGACGTCCTTGGTAGCCTACCTTAGTAGGTGAACTTTATAATTAAACTCTCCTTCTATTTTTCTTGTTTTTACTTATATTTTCCCCTTCTACTCACAACCACCACCAGACCCTCTTACCTCTTCTGGTCCTGATGGAGACGCCCTTGGTGCCTTGGTGGGTGAAGGACGTGGGTCATTTGGTGTACCGTCTGCACCTTCTGCTGTTCCTCCCCATGTATGCCTTTACAAGTGACGCCTTCCTCGCCTGTCTCAATGCCTGGGTGAGGTTCCTTCTGCGTAAGGTCACGTGTTGGGGTATCAAGAGGACGGCACGGCGAGGGGAGGTGAGTAATATGCCGCCAGATGAAGATAAACTATTAATTGGCTAAGTTACTAATTACGAAACGTCTATTATGATGATTTATGCGTTATTATTAATGAGATACGTCTATTATGATAAGTTATAAGTTATTATTAATGTGATACGTCTATTATGATAAGTTATATGTTATTATGATTAGTATGATACGTCTGTTATGATAAGTTATAAGTTATTATTAATGTGATACGTCTATTATGATAAGTTATAAGTTATTATTAATGTGATACGTCTATTATGATAAGTTATACGTTATTATGATTAACTTAGTATGATACGTCTATTATGACAAGTTATACGTTACATATTTATTAGTATGAATGCACGTGATAAGAATATTCGTGGTGTATACGATATGGCGTGGTACCGGTTCGATGGCTCCATAGAAAAACACACCGAGGCATCGTATCGGTACCACACCATCGTATACACCATCAATGTTCTTGAATATGGCCCTATGTCAAGAATAATGGCGTAGTAAGGGGGTGTGGGAATAGGAGGACACACTTGGGGGGGTTTAGGGGGGTGCGGGAGTAGGGGACATGCTTGGGGGGGTTTAGGGGGGTGCGGGAGTAGGGGAACAGGCTGGGGGGGGGGGGTTAGGGGGGGTGCGGGAGCGGGAATAGGGGACAGGCTTTCTACCCACCCCAAGCCTGTCCCCCTATTCCCGCACCCCCCAAAACCCCAACCTAAGCATGTCCCCTACTCCCGCACCCCCTTAATGGACCAATAGTATTACAACCCCCCCCACCCCATTAAAACCTAGTGTTATCAGGGCATTTAAGCGATATTTCTGGGTGTAACTGGACACATGTACGCTTAGTAAACGGATACACAGCTAAGGATAACCATTAATATTATCATGAGGAGTTAGAGGAGTTATAAACGTCTTAAATATCCCCAGAATACAATGCACTCTTTCACAACACCTCAAGTAAACAAACTGAGAAGTTTCATAAATATGGCCGACTTCCCGCCAATTTTAAATGTCAATAAAGACCTTAGATCATTTTTTTTTAGTTAATATTTGGCAGGTATAGTTACAAATTTTGTGTTGGAATATATAAATTTACATTGATATGAATTTTAAATATCAATAAAGAGCTTCCATCATTTTTTTTTTTTCTTACTCACGGGCACTTAGTTAATATTTGGCAGGTTAAGTTACGAATATTAATTCTTCGATTATTTTTTTTCTCGCCCACGTGCACTTACTTAATTAATATTTGGCAGGTAAAGTTACGACGAATATTAATTATTTTGATGACTGTTTTGTTTTAGAATATATTATCTAACGTTACATTGATATTATTTTAAATGTCAATAAAGAGCTTAGATCATTTTTTTTTTCTCACACACGGGTACTTAATTAATATTTAGCAGGTAAAGTTACGACGAATATTAATTATTTTTATGAATATTTTGTTTTAGAATATAATAATTATCTAACGTTACATTGATATGATTTTTATAAAGTATGTTAGGCTATGACGTACGAGAGAGAGAGAGAGAGAGAGAGAGAGAGAGAGAGATTGATTGATATTAGGTGCCACAACAGCGAGGTCATATAACACCAGAAAAAGGTGATAGAGAGGTGTGACAGCAAGCAAGAAGGAGAGAGAGAGAGAGAGAGAGAGAGAGAGAGAGAGAGAGAGAGAGAGATTAATCAGCAATATAGTCATTTTCTCCATAATTTAACAGTAATCAGAGGAAGAGGATGTAGGTCTACTTTTATGACTGTAAGCCTAAAATATATAAACCAGATAATGAAAGATATAAGCCACTCTATGTATTCAGATCTATGACACTTGCTGATGGGGTGTGTTATACTAAAGAAGATTATGATTGTAATGTTTGCAAAGAAATAAGAATAGTAAAATTATGAAACAGAATTATAATATATTGTAAAAGAATTGCAGAATTGTAAAAGCTTCTCTCTCTCTCTCTCTCTCTCTCTCTCTCTCTCTCTCTCTCTCTCTCTCTCTCTCTCTCTCTCTCTCTCTCTCTCATTAATATTACTCTTATCAACTCGTCAGAGAAAATTAATGATGTTACAAATATACCAACAAAAATAATGGTGGCCTTTTGTTGCTTGGAATAGTTTGGAGGAATCAAATAAAAAATATCCCACCATGCACCAACAACACAGTACGATACTTCACTTAATTGTTTTGTTTATTTCTGTGTTCCTGCAGGTTTGCCAGACGCAAGAATTTAGTTTCACCCAATGTTCGGCAGCGCCTTCTCCAGTCAGTGTTGCCAACCAAAACGAGACTAATGGTATCACTAAATGCATGGCTAAGGGCATCACCAAATACCTAAGGGCGTCACCAGAGACCTAGGGGCATCACTAACTAAGGTTATAAAGGCCTTACCAAACTCCTAAGGGCATCACTCACTACAGGATATCTACACAAGATATCTAAGGGCGTTACCATGCACCTAAAGGCCGCGTCACTACAGGATATGTAAGGGCATCACCAGATATCTAAGGGCGTCACCATACACCTAAGGGCATCACTAAGGGCATCGTCAAACACCTAATATACTGTATATGGAAATCAAAACATTCACATCATGCATAATGACAACGTGAAAACAATAATGAACAATTTGTTTGAGTTATCCATATATGTATCAGAACTTATCTCCGCGACTGTACACAGTGATATTTATATAAAGGCAAAGCTAAAACTGGATAGATTTTTTGTGTGTATGTGTGTGTGTAAAGCGAGAAACTGTAAGAATTTTTAGTGTACATAGCGATACTGGAAAGAATAACAGATGCACATACATACATACATACATACATAGATGGTAATTTGGTGTACACAGTGAAAGTGGAAGGAATATTTTGGTGTACATGGCGAAACTGTTAAGAATCTTACGTGTACATAACGCAGCAGAAATGATAAGTTGGTGTACACAGTGAAACCAGATTATTATTATATATAGTCAGAGGTTTACAGTCACGAGTCATAATTAACAAGTATCCAGCAGGTCTTGTTAAAGTTTGGAATCATCTGTTATGCCAGTCAATGAACCAATTACAATGTTTACTCTGTATCACACTTGCTGGAGCTCGTTTAATTAAGGACCCTGTGATCGTGTATGAGACCTGCAGGTGGCTTCTGATTCCTCCTGACTCTGCCACGAAACAATTAAGCTCCTTCAATGTAGGTGTGTGTGTTTCATGGCAATGTTTGAAGGACTCACTATCCTCCTAATTTTCAGACTACATCACAGGGTCCCTTAAAAATACTCCATCATCAGGATATCCCAAGAAGAACCTACCTAGATACTGATTATGGGTCGTGACTGTACATACATGCCTGCCTATCAAAACAAAAGCTATATAATTGTTGTACGTAATAAATGTATAATTAAAATTTTCTTGTACTGTATATATTGCAACATAAGAGATATTCCTTGGAGTACACAGTGAAGTAAAATAGTGGTTGGATGTGAGGATGAAAGAAGACCTCCCTAGGCCTGGAAAAAAAAAACCTGGAGGACAATGGAAAGAGGTGATAGAGAGGTGGGACAGTAAGCACGAAGGAAACAGAAGGAAAGGAAGGACAGGGAGAAGGTGATAGAGAGGTGGGACAGCAAGCACGAAGGAAACAGAAGGAAAGGAAGGACAGGGAGAAGGTGGTAGAAAAGTGGGACAGCAAACACGAAGGAAACAGAAGGAAATATAGGGACAGTGGAGAAGGAAGCAAAATGAGCCAGTGGTGTGTATATCGAGAAAAAAAAAAAATAAACAAACCAATAATTTAATTGCATACCATATTAGTAGGTCTCCTGATTCCTCCAATACCTAGGGTGTAAAACAGATCTAAATGACAACAAAAGAAGTGGAAACGACTGAATGTAATTATGGGAAAACATTTGGTGGTCTTCAATGAGGGACTGATGAGTGTGAAATGAAGTGTTTGTGTGATGGATACAAATCTACACATTATATTTACCTATTCTATAAAAGGTTTATTATACTATAATTCTCCCGTTAATATTGCGTGGAAAACAACATAGTGAAATGAAGTGTGTGGTGAATACAAACCTATAAATTATCTGTGTTTTGTCAAGTGTTTACTATACAATAATTATACTCAAGTTAAAATTGCTTTGAAAACATAAAATATAAACATAAAAAATGGATACAAGTAAATCATATATCTTCTTGTTTTATCAAAGGTTTACTATATACTCTCCAACAACTAGCTTTGAGTGAAAAAAAAAAAATATTGAAATGAAGTGTGTGCTGGATACAAGTCAATTAAAATTATGTCTATATACACTAGGTCCTACGTGTTTTATCAAAGGATTACTACACTCATGTTAAAACCGCGAGGAAAAGGACATATTGAAATTAAGTGTGTGTGTTTATTATCATCATTATATCTACATGTTTTTTTAGCAAGGTTTTTTTTTCTATACTATCATTTTACTCCCATTACATTTGCGTGGAAGTTAAAATATAGTCTTCTTCTTTTCTCGACCCGTTGCTCGTTGTTCTCTTCTTATTCATTGATGGGTCGTTCACGGTGACGAAGCGACGTACACAAGGATGGAGATAGGCCCTATTCACTTGTTTACCTTGAGACATTCCTGCAAATCACGAAACACATTTATTACACAGGCAGTAGTAGTAGTAGTAGTAGTAGTAGTAGTAGTAGTAGTAGTGGTGGTAGTGGTAATAGTTGTTGTTGTAGTAGTCGTAGTTGTTGTTGTTGTTGTAGGAGTAGTAGTAATAGTTGTTGTTGTAGTAGTCGTAGTTGTTGTTGTTGTTGTTTAGTAGTAGTAGTAGTAGTAGTAGTGGTAATAGTTGTTGTTGTTGTAGTAGTAGTAGTAGTTGTTGTTGTTGTAGTAGTAGTAGTAGTAGTAATATTGGTATTAGTTGTTGTTATTGTTGTAGTAGTAGTAGCAGTAGTAGTGGTATTTTAATCATTATCATTAACTTAACATTTTAGAAAATAATATAATACCGGAAAGATGAGAAGAGGATGACAATGAAAACATCAGTTAGAAATAAACACCTTATGAAATTTATGAGCTTATAAAGTTAACAACTGCTGTGGATGAACTGAAGGGGGTGGTGGGGGGTCCGATTCCTCCAAAGTGTGCTACAAAACAACAGATACTCTACTTGCATACTGAGGTACAGCCACAATCAAAATAATAACCACCGACACTTTCCCTCCACTGTTAGTAAATATTATCTTGGTAATAAAATAAAACACGTGTATGATTTTGCAGCGTCTGATATCCTCATGATTTTTTCCTTCCTGTCCTTGACTTTACACACACACACACACACACACACACACACACACACACACACACACACAACATACATGATTTTTCCTTCCTCTCCTGGGCTTTTACACACACAGACACCACAATATCTGACTTTTCCTTCCTGTCCACGACGTTACACACACACACAAACACACACAACTTATCTGACTTATTTTTTCCTCATCTCGACTTTACATACACACACACACACACACACATACCATCCTTGACTCTTCCTTCCTCTCCCTACTTTACACACACACACACACACCATCCTTGACTCTTCCTTCCTCTCCCTACTTTACACACACACACACAGTGACACACACACACACACACACACACACACAAACAACTTACCTGACTTTTCCTTCCTCTCCTGGACTTTACACACAAACACACACACACACACAAACAATACCTGTAGCTAGACTGACGATGACCCCCACTACGAGAGTCACAGTGAATCCCAGTGGTCCCAGCTGTGTGTAGGACAGTCCAAGTATCCTCTCAGGGTACTCCAAGTCTGACACTCTGTAATGGAACACACATTATTATATTACACATACACACACACACACCATCCTTGACTCTTCCTTCCTCTCCCTACTTTACACACATACACACACCATCTATGACTCTTCCATCCTCTCCCTACTTTACACACACACACACACACACACACACACACCATCCTTGACTCTTCCTTCCTCTCCCTATTTTACACACACACACACACACACACACCATTCTTGACTCCCTACTTTACACACACACACCATCCTTGACTCTTCCTTCCTCTCCCTACTTTACACACACACATACACACACACCATTCTCGACTCGTCCTTCCTCTCCTTACTTTATACACACACACACACACACACACCATCCTTGACTCCCTACTTTACACACACACACACACCCACCATCTATGACTCTTCCATCCTCTCCCTACTTTACACACACATACACATACACACACACACAATCCATGACTCTTACACACACCTTGACTCTTCCTTCCTCTCCCTACTTTACACACACACACACACACACAGACACACACCATCCTTGACTCTTCTTCCTTCCTTTCCCTACCACAAATTAATTAATATTACCTCAAATGTCCTTCAAATTCGGGTTCCGGGAGGGTGAGGTTGGCAGGACAGGAGTGGGTGGAGGTTGGCAGGTTCTCGGCTTTTATACCCAGAGACATGGCGCCAAAACTCATCCCTAGGGCCACTCCTGTTCCCGCCAAAAGTCCGATACACGCGCCCTGGAATGG